>CAUYPO010092969.1:0-20139 GCA_963574435.1 Cheirogaleus major
CTCACCAGTGTACACACGTACAACTCTGTGCACCTCTGTACGGACAGTGAGCAGGGAGGGTACCTGTGCTTACACTGTGCTTGCTTCCAGGCCAGGTAAGCAAATGGACAGCAAGATATTTTACCCCTTAAGGCAAGAGACTGGTGGGCTGTTCCCGTCTTCCTATAAACTAGAATTTTTTTGTAAAAAAAATTAATTGCACAAACATTTTGACATTAATAGTGAAAATCAATGTCTTAAGGGTTTGTTTTTTTTAAATCACTGATAATCCCACTATTGTAGCCCATTATGTTTTCCTTTGTTGAGATGTCCCTGGTCCCAAAGCAGGCATACTATTACACTGTTGAATCACAGCAGCCATACAATTTTGTGTTCTGCTTTTCCCTCTTTCTACTTATTATAGCATATGCATTTCCACGTTGCCACACTTGATCATTTGAAAGGCTACCAACAGCTCTCTTTCAAGAAAAAAAAATGGAAATGCCAAAATGTTGGCCTTACTCCTACAGTCATCCTCCCATGATCCCTCCCGCTCATGAGCTGTTTCACTGGGCTCTTCCTTCATTCTCTGAGTCTGTCAATTACCTTGGACAGGTGAAATATGTGAAATTCAAAACCATGCACACGTATAGATCAGAAGCACCCAGACCAGTACACTGGAGCTTTAGGATAGAGCAAAATCCCCTGAGAAGGGTGTTAAAAAGTACAGACTCCAGCTTCAAGCAGTCCTGGATTTGAACCCTGTTTCTACCACTTACTAGTTTTGTGGCTTTGGACAAAGTATTTATCCTCTTTATGCCTCAGTTTCTATTCTATAAAATGGGGTGAGAGTATCTCCCTCCAAGAGTTGTTGTGAGGATTAAAGAGAGAAACACAGAGTTAAATAAATTTTTATCGAAACCTTCGTTATTTCTCTCATTGTCGCTGTTATTGCTTTATGTAAGAGTAATCTTTTAGGCAGGAGGGGGCCATGTTTCTGCTTCTCCTGCTAACTTTGAGCTGGTTGAAAGCAGAGACTGTATCATTCATTTCTGAATTCCCAGTAAAAAGCTTGGGGCCTAACACGTAATAGGGATTCAGCAAATGGCTGTATTGATTAAAAAGTAAGAAGGCATGGAGAGGGAAAAAATACATGCTCGTGTGATTCAAAGTGTTTTAATTCAGTAAAATGACAACTTTGGTTTTCTTGTTTTCTTCTATTTTTCAATGATCTTATCTTTCATTTAAAAAAAAATCCCCTATTTCCCATATCTAACCAGCAGATGAGTCAAATAGTAGACATCACTCATTAATGAGCAGCAGAAACCAGATTTTTTTTTTGAGACAGAGTCTCACTGGGTTGCCCGGGCTAGAGTGCCGGGGCATCAGCCTAGCTCACAGCAACCTCAAACTCCTGGGCTCAAGCGATCCTCCTGCCTCAGCCTCCCGAGTAGCTGGGACTACAGGCATGCGCCACCATGCCCGGCTAATTTTTTTTCTATTTTTAGTTGTTTGGCTAATATCTTTCTATTTATAGTAGAGATGGGGTCTCTCTCTTGCTCAGGCTGGTCTCAAACTCCTGAGCTCAAGCAATCCTCCCGCCTCAGCCTCCCAGAGTGCTAGGATTACAGGCGTGAGCCATCGCGCCCCACCAGAAACCAAATGTTTAAACTCCTGCTCTAATCTGGATTCCAGCCCCTGTGCCTCTCTCCTCCCACGGACTTCCACAGCCCCAAAGGAACCCAGGGAAGGTCCTGTACAGGACAGGTGTAAGTTTTCCCAAGAAACTTAAGCTTAGGGTTCCTCCCACTCAGTTCCTCTCTGATGGGGAGATTGGAGATTTAAAATCAACAAAGGACGCAGGCATCTCCCTGAAGGTAAAGAAAACAATAGGTTCTTGAGGCCAAATAGAAACTAATTTAGTAGGGAGAAACACCATAAAAATTACTAATTCATTAGATAGATAATTATTAAGTAAAGGAAAACTAAATATGAAATGCAAGAAAATGATAGAATAACATGAGATGGTTTTAATTGGATGGATTTTGAAAGGGGGCTTAAAATCTGTATGGATTTTATATCCAAGGCATCCCAGTTTGGGGATCTTTTATGTTTGGGGGGGGGTGTTTACTAACAGCTGTGTTTTTTACTCACAACAATCTTCGTTACAATTAATTAGAAACTATAAAATAATTATAAATTAGGTTATTAAATAAGATAGCAAAGTACATCAGAAAAAGACATTTTTAAAGACTTTTCTGGAGAAAACTTTGTGCCATATCCTTCTGGGTTTTTTCATTTTTTTTTTCTTTTTTTATAAATCCTTTTGAGTATACCAAAGCAAATTCTCAGTTCCACTGAGGCTATTCTTGTTTGTTTGTTTTTGAGACAGCTCTGTCACTGAGGCTGGAGTGCAGTAGCATCACACAGCTCCTAGCAACCTCAAACTCCTGGGCTCAAGCGATCCTCCTCCTCATCCTCCCAAGTAGCTGAGACTATAGGCATGTACTACCATGTCCACCTAATTTTTCTATTTTTTTGGTACACACAGGGTCTCGCTTTTGCTCAGGCTGGTCTCAAACTCCTGGACTCAAGCGATCCTCCTGCCTCAGCCTCCCAAAGTATTGGGATTACAGGCGGGAGCCAGCGCACCCAAACTCACTTTTGGATTTCATATCCAAGAACACACAAAAATGAACATTTTATTAAAAAACCAAATTACACAAAGTGTACCTTTTGTTTCTAAACCAAGTGAGTTCAAATTTATAAATGGTGCTTTTAACAAGTATTATTGCAGTAACTATTTTTTACAGTCCCATTCTCCTTTCTACCTATCTTCAAAATAGCAATTCTTTTCCCCACTGTGATTTACATTTTTTAGTGAATTTCATATCTTAGGAGGAGAAGGTTCAGCACAGAACAGAAAGTTTTGTACCACTTGTTAGATACTTGGGTTTGGCCTGGCACACACTATGTGCTCAATAAAATATACTACATTGTATTTGAGTATCCAGTGAAAGAGAGAAAAAATGTTCCTCTTGAGTCCCCACTGCGGTATTTGAAGGTCCAAAGCTCTCTTTGCAAAGCAAAGTCCTAATTTCATGTTGCCTGTGTGCGATCTAGGAGCAGACTGGGCCTTCTCCCAGAGGGCCCACGCCTCCGGAATGTTCTTCCTCTCCTTATCAGACAGGCTGAAATCTATGATGCTGCCTGCTCAGTCAGGCATTTTCTTGAGGCCTGTGGGTGGACTGGGATCAGAGATTAAAGTGGTGGCAAATCTTTATTTGTTTTGCCTACGGAGCAGTCTATCCAAGCCATCCATTTATAGGGACGGAAGATGCTCTTGTAACAGCAGAGAACATCATTAACGTTTTACTTCCCCTCCCAACTACCCATCTACAGTGGCTGTGCTCACTTTGACCCAATCAGGGCACAGAAACAGTTTCCTGCCCAAGGGGACGAAATGTGAGGCAGCTCACCTCCCAGGCCAGGCTAGACGCATGGAGACGGCATGGTCCAGTGACCTAAGCAATGGGCTGGAAATTCCAGACTAATTATGTCCTTTCCAGCATCAAACTTGCTGTTGGACGCCAGGTGAAGCACCTACCTTCTCTGGACCTCTGCTAGAAGTGTCCGCTGCAGGATAACAAGCAACTAACACCCTTCGTAAGCCTCAGCTTCCTCATCCATTAAACAGGAGTGACTTCAGCAAGTGTCTTCGTTGCCTCACAGGGTCATCGTAAGGCCAAAATGCATATAAAAACTCCAGTCATTCATAGAGTGCTGAACCAATTGGTTCTTCCTTGCACCATAATTAGTAACAGAGTAAAGCTGGGATTCAACTCTAGGTTTGCTGACTCCCATCCCAAGACCCAAGAAAAGCCAAACAGGTTAAATCCCCTTTTCTTTCCATGAACAGCCAACAAATCTTGGGCTCTGTAGGCTGTGGTTTCATGACACACACACATTCCTACAAGGGTTCAAGCATGTCCTGGAATTAGCTTGGTCCAGTAAAATCCCAAAGCCAACACCCCTTAGTGGAATTTTGTCAGTTCTTAGGTCCAAATCAAGAAAATGTGGTGCAACATTTTTATTTAAAGTGAATGTCGAAGTTAGCCACACTTCTCTTTTAAGTTCTTAAATGTATAGAAAGTTTCCGCTTGAGGATTAAACACAGAATGGCAAGCCAGCTTCCCCGCACTGAATCACACTTGGCTCTTGCTCGTTTTATCCCTAGTTAATTCTTCAGTAATTGGGGAGCTATGGTCTTTGCAAATGTCACAGTTTCACCACAGCGTATTTACTTCTGGGTGGATTAGCATGAATGTGTCAATTGTATTGGATTGCCAATTTTGTGGGAGTGATTTGAAAGCCTGCAGAATAAACTGTTATTTAACTTAGGGAAAAGGGAAGAAAAAAATGGCAGCATTTTATGTTTTGCTCCCTTTGGTTCATATTTGCATGAAATCCTCCTAACCAAAGGCAGCTGGAATCCCAAGTATAATGATAACATTGGCGGTGAGAGGTTTGGACCTGGATGGAAGGTGGGGCTTGTGTAGGAGGCAATTTTTTCCACATAGATGTAAAGCTGAAGAAATATTTATTAGTTGAAATTACATATGGAGATTAGAAAAAAAATAGACTTGTTTTTTAGGAACCTGTTCACAGTGTAAGCCAAAAGTATTCAGCTAACTTGGTTTCCATGTAAAGACAGTCACTCTCAAGCCCACTTGCAAACATTCATCATTATATGGAACAATTGCTTGTCGTTCATAATCTAAAAGAACCTCTTGTTTGGGGTAATAATGCAATTAGATTGTTTATGTGAATCAGTTAACTCCAAACTGACAAAATAAGTCTCTCTTTTTTCTGAAATCACCAGAATCAGGGCTGGGACAATTAATGAAGTCACTTCAACGGGAGTGCTGAGTTTTCTCACACCGGCCCTGCTAACTATGAATGAGCACCCATTCCACCTACCTCACCGCAGCAACAAGTCTACGCAGTCACTCTTTTCCCCTCTGTGGCTCCCATATCTCCTCTCCACCTTGTTCTTCTGCCCTCTTTTGCCTACTGAACATCTCAGAGATGATGTCTATGATGATCATGAGGGTATTTTACCTGAAAGACCCCTACGATGTGCACTGCAGAGCAGAGACACAAAAGCACCCATAGCAGCCATTATACTGTCCTGCCCATTGGATGAATTTTAGCCACCGTCTAAAGCCTGGGTTCCAATCAGTCACCCCAAAGAGCAGGACATCACTGCTGGTTAAGCCACAGAGCTCATAAGAGTTGATCGAGCAGACTCTAAATAACAAAAAGTCCCAATTACTGTTGTTGTCTATTTTTTTTTCTAATAAGAAAATGAAAAACTACAATGAAAGTGTGCCAGAGTAAAAGAAGCACTGAGCTAGGAAACTAGAAACTTGGTTCATGTCCCAACACTGCTCCTGACAAGTTCAGAGAGTTTGAGCAAGTCATTTACCTCGCTGGTCCTCAGTTTTCCAGTCTAAAAACAAATAGACTGGACTAGACCTATAAACTTCTTCAGCTTTTAACCTCTAGAATTCTATTTTCACAATGTTCATTTTTTTATTGACCACTTTTCTTATGACATAAGCAATATTCTCCATTATGTAGTTATAATAAATAAACAATAAAAGGGGGGAAAAAACTTGCCATCTTACTACTCTGAGATAACTGGGTTTGCAAATAGATTAAATATATACTTACTTGCAAATATATCAAAATGAGCCTGTGCCGATATATTGAAATATATTAAACATTAAAAATACATTAAAAGAAGTTTTTATCAAAGCTTTTCTGCACAAGATGACACTGAACTTTTTTGTTTATTGTCAGAGCACATGGGGCCCATTCTCTTTCACTCTCTCCATCTACTGCTGCAGGCCTGGATGTGAATTAGTACTAAGCTGCTGCTGTCCCTGGCCACCAGAGACAAAGGAGCACTCAAAGGAGCCAGAAAGATCATTTGGACCTCCCCTCCCTCCCCTTTTATAGATAAGAAAGTTGAGGCCAAAAAAATCTAAGTGACATGTCAGACATCATAATCATAAAGTCACTGGATGGCAGAGGCAGGGCTAGAACAAAGGTCTCCCATCCGCAGTTCTGAAACTGTTTGCACTTTTGTGTGTGTGTGTGTGTGTTGAGTTTGTGTGTAGAAACAAGGTCTCGCTATGTTGCCCAGGCTGGTCTCAAATTCCTGGCCTCAAGCGATCCTCTTGCCTCAGCCTCCCAAAGTGCTGGGATTACAGGTGGGAGCCACTGCACCTGGATTGTTTGCACTCTTCAACCAACTTCCCTGGTTAACAGCAGTCTTACCTTACTGTGGTCTGTCACCAGCAGGCTGCAGGAAGAGCTGCCCTGAAGGGCAGGAATGAGGCATGGGACACAAATGGTGCTTAGTAGAAAAAGTACCTGAGCACGTATCCCTACCATCCCTCATTGGAATATTAGACAAGCCATAGAACCTTAATTTTCCCTTAATTCATTGAGTTTCATCCCATATTGCACCAAATGGAGAGTTATCCCTGCAATAGATACTCCCAACAGATACCCCCTCAAGGGATGTGTAGATATTCCACACATACCTTTAAAACGGGGAAGCCAGGAAACAATGTCAGATACTTAATAAACATTTGTTGACTGATTGAGCTTGCTCCAATCAAAGGCGCTGGTTTTCCTGGCGTTCTTGTTTACGGGGAGATGGGGAAATAGCATCCACCCACGCCTATCTCACGGAGAGGCCAAGAGAGGGAAAGACACAATGAGGATCATCAGATCCTTGGAAGAAAAGTTCCATGTGTGTTCAGATCTCATTGATATTAACCAACAGCACCTGGTCCCTAAGAGGCTTCTTCTTGGTCGTTGAGAACTGCCAGGTTTATCCTCAGTCCAAAAATGGCCTCCTTTCCCTGCTCATTCCATCCAACCTTTAAAACTCCTCCCCATAATTCCTCACCCAGTTTGCTTTCCTGAGGTCACACTGGCCCTGCTCTAGGTTACTACAAGGGCATCTAGTCTAGTTGTCTTTTGTGTTCTACTATTTTTTTCTTTACTGTAGCTCGTCTGAAAGATACAGCACATTCTCAAAGGCAAAGTGTGGGAGAATCTTTCTTGTGTGGAATAAAACCTTCGGGGTGATTCTGATTATGTCCACCCAACTCCTGGAAGAGAATCCCTTATTCCGGTTCAACAGAAGAAACTATGATCCCGAGACCGGCGATGGTGTGTCCAGGGTTTCCTCATTGGTTAGAGAAAGAGAAGCGAAAATCTCTTTCAGATTTTAACTTTTCATGATCCTTTTTTTCACTAGGATCCCGTGTTGTCAAATCTGACATTGTTTCATTTTATTTCAGGATATATCTTGGTATTTCCCTACAAAATCAAGCAGGGTGATTGATAGTGGATGCTTAATAAATACGTGAATGAATGAATTTATTCCAAACTTGTTCTCTTGCTACCCTTTACTCAGTTTTTAGCACTTATCTGGATGAGAGTCTATTTCAGGGGTTCTCAAACTTGAGCATGCATCAGAATCACTTGGTAGGTGTACGAAACAGATTGCTGGGCCCCACCCTCCAGGTTTCTTATTTAGTAAGTCCGTGGCGTGGCCCAATAATTTGCTTTTCTAACAAGTTCTCAGGTGATGCTGATGTTGCTGGTCCATGAACTGCACTTTGAGAACCATCGGTCTATCTTAACCAAGGACTGCATAGGATCTTACTTTTTAAAAAGGTTCATTTTCAGCCAGTTAAGGATTTTATGCACACTCACCACTTTTCTCAGGCATATTTTTAATCAGTGGTCTGATTTGCTCACCAATTATCTTAAACAACATTATCTATGGTAATCTGCGACACTACTAGATATCTATATTTATATCTCTATATATTAATCTTTCTATCAAGGATTAAGTCTAGTCTAGAATATTTTTCCTCATTTATACTATTATTCTCTTCCTATTCATGCTAGCGATGCTTATATCAGCATAGGCCCATGTCTTAGTCTCCACCTAAAAGAAATTAGCACCAGCACTGTATCTTGTTGACCACTACTATTCAATATTTGTTATAGACCATCATAAAATTTAGAATTGGAATAGACCACAAACCCAGATGCAGAAACTGACACACATAGAGTTGTGACTTTTCCAAGACATCACAGGTCAGACTATAACCCGGCTCTCCTTTCTTCATTTTTTTTAACCCTACCATAGTGCCTCTTTGGCATTGTGTGTAAGGTTATAATTGTGCATCCTGCTATTGAAATGTCTAATTTATCAATTTTCTTAAACCTACTTCCATCTATGAAAGTCTTCCTATAGTTAACAATAATTCCTCCAATAATGAATTATACAAAGATCTAGCTTTTTTTAAAAAAAAATGCATTTGCAATAGATACTCCCTATTACCATAAAGATCTCAATGTTCTCAGGCACAGTGCTGAGTACTTTATATGAATATTCTCATTTAATTTTTAATGAACCCTAAAGGTGGGTATGGTCCCCAATTTTCAAATGCAAAAACTGAGACACAGGAAGTTATTTGCCCACACTACTAGGATTAGAATTTATGGCTACTGGCCAGGCAAGGTGGCTCACGCCTGTAATCCTAGCACTCTGGGAGGCCGAGGCAGGAGGATCGCTCAAGGTCAGGAGTTCAAGACCAGCCTGAGCAAGAGCGAGACCCCGTCTCTACTAAAAATAGAAAGAAATTAGCTGGACAACTAAAAATATATAGAAAAAATTAGCCGGGAATGGTGGCGCTTGCCTGTAGTCCCAGCTACTGGGGAGGCTGAGGCAGGAGGATCTCTTGAGCCCAGGAGTTTGAGGTTGCTGTGAGCTAGGCTGAGGCCATGGCACTCTAGCCTGGGCCACAGAGTGAGACTCTGTCTCAAAAAAATAAAGAAAAAGAAAAAGAATCCCCACTAGACAGTGAGGTTCAAGAGGGCAAGGATTGTACGCATCTTAATTGCCATCTCCAACCCAGTGCAGAGCTCATGGAAAGAACTTAATAGACACATGTTGAGTGAATGAATGAATGAAAATCCCTTTCAATATTCTTGGTCTTACCAACTGCTTCTTCACTTATACCACCATGTCCTTTAATAATAAAAACTTCTAATTACCCTGGAATTATGAAGGAACATGTTTCTTTATGCAGCAAAATCTATGGTTTATTGTTACTGCCTTCAAATCTGCACACTACCAATTTTTCCCAACTATTTTAGCATGTTCAGTCCCCTTGCAAAGTGCTTTTTAGTTATTCACAATGGATTGTCCCAGTGGTACATGTGACTCATCATCTCATCATTCCCATTCAACAGGGGGGAAACACATAACTAAGTCAAGTCCAAGGTCAAAGTCAAATGAATGGAGGAGTCAGGCATGAAACTAGTGACCCTGGCCCCGAATCTAGTTAGTTATGCCTCGGGCTCCTGGTCTCTTCCGAGATTTCTACATCGTTCCAAACTCTACTCCCTTTGCCAGATGTTTACCACATCTTTCAAGTGGAAGCAAGTCCTTTCAACTAGGCTCACCAGGGGAAACCCACTCTACTTCTCTGAAGGAAGAACGGCCGAACCAGTTCGCCTAAAATAAGAACTGACGTGATTCTTTGTCTGAATTCTGAAGCTGTTCTGACAGCATTTTCTAGGCTGGCTAAGGTCCCGCCAGTAATGAACCAGAATATAAAAACAAAGGCTGTTCTCATGTTGTTTCCCAACCAAAGAGGGCTGTCTGAGCACTGGGTGAGTATTGAAATATCGGGATGTTTATCTGAGTCTTGAACTTGACTTTTCCCTACCTAAATACTCCATCAAGTTCCCACCAGTGTGCACACACAAAAAAAACTATGTTTCCCAGTTTCTCCAAGAGTCCCAGAGAACAAGCCAATTTCTACAGTCACTCAACAATTCTCCCCTGACATCTCTGGATTTTGTTTTCTCTTGGAGGAATAAATGAGCAGCTGGCGGGGAGGGCGCTTTTTAAAATTGCACTTAGAATTTAATGGAAGTGCTATGACTTGTCTTTATTCCCAATTTCATAATCCAATTTCATGTCTATACTAGCATTTTAATGGTGCCACACTTGTGTAGTTCCTCTGACATTTTCATAATCTTATTAATTAAAGAATTGAGGAACATATAAGGTGAGAGTAAAAAGGTGACACAAGAACAAAAGCATAGCTCAGGACTTGAATATTTAATTAGATATACCATCAAGGCATTCCTTCTGGAGTGAAAAATCACTCCAGACCAGCCTCCTGTGGATCTAATCTAAGAAGCAACTAATAAAGGTCATTGCAACCGTCTTTCCAGGTTTTCCAAAATTTGAGACAACAAACCTCAAACCCCAAAGTATTTCTCTGGAGGGATTTCCAGGTTAAACTGGGAACCACAAGTAATTAGAGTAGGCCAACTGGTAGACAGTAGCTGCTCCGGCAAATTCCCCACAAGGGCATTCCTTGGTGCACTTGGTGATTTTGCTTCCAGGCAAGAGACCAGAGAAAGAACCTCCATTCCCACACCAGTGACTTTTCTGCGCTTTCTCCACCAGCCCCCACTTACAAAACAGAGAAGAACCTCAGGTTCTAACCCTGATTGCTTCAAATTGGTTAAGGAATTACAATCCAATAGAACATATAATGGGGTGAGGAGAGAGTTTGGGCTAGTATTTTATGCTTTGTGCTTCTCTAGCTGTTTTGTTTTTTTTTTTCTTAATTGAGTCAGGGGCAGAGCTTAAGCTAGGATAGGACTTGAAATCCCAGATATTTCCAGGAGAAAAGCATATGACATCAATGCATATAGCAGGCTAGGTGTGAGAAGCACACATCCCACTCAGTCTAGCTTTATTTTCCCACTTTTAATGAAGACATGAATGTAAGAAATAGATTGTTTTTACTTTAACTCTACTACACAAAAATAACATTCCAAGTGCAATGGCAAATGGCAGGTGACACTAGGCCTCAATGCTGGCAGCAGGCAGTGCTGGAATTCAGGGCCCAGGGTTGACAAACTGTCTGATGTTTCAAGAGAAGCCAGAAATCTGGACTTTTCCCATGTGGGCAACTTATTCAGGGTTTTGTTGTTGTTTGTTTGTTTTTAAGAAATATTATTCCAATGAACGCTGTGTGGACCAAAAAACAAAAAAGTGACACAGAAAACCAGTGTGTAACCTCTGCTTTCAAGTCCTGAGACTGTGGTTAGATGGGGCCCTTAGCTTTCACTTCCCACCTCTCCCACCCACTCTACCCATCCCCCACCCCACCCAGCCCCCAGCCTTCACCCAGCCCCCTCCGCTCCCAGCCCTTGCTTTTGGCTACCTCTAAATTCAGCACATAACATCGGGTTCAGCAAAGATATTACAGAATTACAGAATTTGTTTTCCTCCATGCTTCCTATGTGAGGGTAATTCTTAGTAGAACATGCATTTTATGACTTTTTTTCTCAATTGTGGCAGTTGGTCTCCCCTTATTTATATATAATCTCTTTCTATGAACAGCACATTTCTATTAAAAGAAAAAAAAAGTCTGTCCTGGTGACAAGTCACAGCTGTGGACATGAAATGAAGCAGTGCCAGTTGGCCCACATTGAGTGGAACCCCAGACACACAGTGACAAGTCAACCAGACAACGAAAGCAAAGAATATTTCATAACAGTAATACGGAAACTGTTAAAATCAGAGGATCATTCAACACTGGGCATGGAAATCTCCTTTAACATAGCTCACTTCAATCCACTCATTTTATATCTGAGGGAATTGAGGCCCAAAGGGATTCAGTGTCTGAGGATAGTTAGAAACCAAGCTACTGAATCAGGAAACCAGATCTAAGACCCAAGTCCCCAGTGTCCATGTTCTGTGTGGTTTATATTATTAGCTACTCTAACCACACTAGCATACGATTGGAGAATTTATTCACCAAGCTAAAATGGGTAAAAAGAAGGCTACCCTTTGTCATTCACACTCTTTCATTTTGGAATCTACTCTCGGATGGCATATCACCATAGCTCCCTATCTCCAGAGACAACATACTACCACATTATTATTATTATTATTTTATTTGTGTTCACTAAGCGGTGAATCGAGCTTCCTATTCAACCATTTGCTCCTTGCTCTGTGATTGGCAGGGTCTACTGTGCTACACAGAAGAGTGATATACAAATCAACGTAAGTACATCATGATTCACCGTTGTACATATTTTCTTCCTGAAATCACTCAAGCAGAAGATAACAGTATCTCACTCAGAAATACACAATAAAATAATTGCTAAAGGCAGACTCTAAGTGAGAGGCTGGAGTGGTCCCTTATACTTAGTATTGCTAGCTGTCAAGATTTGGGGGTAGATTTGGTCCCACGTGTCTCAGTGCATGAAAAAGGGGTTCCAACCCCTAACTCCTATAGAGCGACATAGCTTGGTGGCATGGTGGCCCTGAGCCAGGGAAGGGCAGCGGCAGTGGATCCACTCTGGGATTCAGTTTGCTGTCAGTGAAGTGAGGGCGTTCAAAGAGATGGCTGTGAACGTCTCCTTAATGTTTCAACATCCTCTGCTTCTCCTACCACAGCTAGTGGAAACTGATTTGAAGTTTTCTGATGAAAACACACAGACACACACATAACTGACATCTCTGAGGGCTGACATATTGTGAAGGTTAATTGTTTAAGTGGTAAAGAATATGTCCTGTCCTGATATAATAATTATCTTTTTGTCATTGCTGCTGCTGTATGTTTAAGTATTTTTATACTGCCTTTATATTTCCAGATATTTGTTTACAAAGTGTTTGGAGTATCTGCCTTTGTATTTTGACAATTTGTGAAACACACACACAAATCTAAGATTTTTTTTTTAACCTTAATCTTTTAGGAAACACAGAAGCAAGAGAGAAGGAAACACTTGCAATTTCTTGGCTTTTGTCTCAACAGGGAAGCCTTTCTCATTTTTTCTAAGTCTTTGATTTTTTTTTCAAAACAAACCTCACAGGAAAGGGAGGAAATCATAACAGAGTCACTAAAAAGTCTATACACTGCACTTCCACCCATCCCCTCGCCATTACCACGTCTCGTGATGCTTCTTTAACAATGAATTGAAGATTGATGCCTTTTGGGATAATGAAGCATGGAACCACTTTTAAGACATACAGTTCCTTTTCAGCTCCTTCTCTGCATGGGCCAGGATATCGGGGAAAATCAGCAGATTTCCAAGTGTTAATGTTCAACCAGGTACAGTAATGGGCATAGAGCACAGAGAGCAAGACAGATTCATTTGACACGTCCACCATTCCAGCCTATTGAAGGAGGCATGTACTAGCCTTGTACGTTGCCTTGTCTAATTAGCTGCTGAGCTGTCCCTTGGCTCCTTGCTCCTGATTGAGACTTAGCGGGAAAACTCCTGTCACCAAGCATGATGAAGTGGCGCTTGATTGTGCTACAAGATGTCCCGTGGATGCAGTCCAGACTGTTTCGACTAATCATCAACTTTGCAGATTCCAACACCAGGGCTTGTCTGCCAGGGCAGGAGCTTTGCAAAAGTCAGCATGAATGATCAGTCGCTGCAGAAAGAGTATAAGGAATGGCTTTGTTTATGTATAGTTTTAAAGGACTGACTCCTACAGGCAGCACCATGAGCGTGCCTGAGGAAAGGGGACTATTTTCATGTCAAGACCCCTCACAGCATCTTCCTGATAAGGGAGAAGCACCGACATTTACCATCTACATATGACCGGATGTGTCACCACGTTAAATGCTGGTTAAACTTTTAGTCATTTCATAACTGTATAACTATTCAATTAACTCCTCACTTTCATCCCGGTCACATCACTACTGACTCTGTGCCTTTGGACAAGTTATCTTCTCAGGGTCGCAGTTTCCTCATTTGTAAACTGTTTTACAGGGTTATTGCAAGTGACTTTTAAGCTGCTTAGAATATAGAAAGTCCTCATTAATGTTAGCTGCAGGCATTATTATGACGATGGTGTTTGATGTAAATGTGTAAATGTCTAAATGTAAATGTGATAAAAGAACACCTGTTGATAAGCATTGTCTGTACAGTGTAGATTCAAAAGTTACCTATGAGTTACAAATCCAAGTTGAGAGTATATCTAGAATCATCTTTAGAGGGCTGTAATAACAAGCAAGTCTTCCAGGGAAGCTGTGCTAGGTGGAACGAGAAGAGCCAGCTGCCTGTTTCTCTCCCTGTTGCTTAGCATGACCATACCCTGGTGGTGACAAAGGCCATTTCAAAGCAGTATTTTCAAAGACAAAGGCTTATGCCCACCACTGACAAAAATAGACTTGAGTGTTTGTACTTTAAATTCTTACTGTCACTAGAACACAATTATAACTAATCCCAGAAGAATTACCCTCCAGTCAAAACACAGCTTTTAGTTCAGAAAAGGAAAATAGAGAACCTAAGAGTTGGATTGGGGACAGGCCCAAATCTGGTCCAATCCCACATTGGCTTCCATTTGCAAGTGGGGAACTTACAGCCCAAAGAGGTAACCTGCTCATCTATATCAGATGGGAATCCAGAGCCAAATTTTCCACATGCGCCTCCCAATCAAAGGCTCACATCCTCTCTAACCATGAGGTAAGGTTTATCTTTGGATAGGGTCAGAAGTGCTCAGCCCAAGCCACCCATTTAATTAGCTAAGGCTCAACCAGAGGTGTTCCTCCGGTTTATGTACGCCTGAAGGAAACTTCTTAAAATAAAGGATAATATGAAAGAACAAACCTTATTTCATAGAACTATTTAATAGTTAAAAATAGACATGATTAGTTTTTTAAAAGGAGAGCTATATATATGTATGTGAAAAGATATTCAAAACATATTTTTAAGTGAAGAAAACAAGGTGCACCCATAAAACAAACCATAAAGGGTGTGTGTGTGTATACATACTCATACCTAAGTGCATAGGGGAAAAAAAACAAAAAGATATGCACCAAATTGTTAGAAACCCTCTGAGGAAGGGAATAGGATTGAGGAAACCAGCATAAATAGAAGATAAAAGGGCATTTTTGTTTCCTACCTACTTCAATATTGTTTGAATTTTTTTACAGCAAGAATTTTTTTTACAGTAAATGTTACTGTGTAATTACAAACTTGTTTAATATATTTCAATACATTATCCATGGTCTATCATCACCTAAAGCATGCTCAAAGCTTAAAGCTTTTGCAAAACCTTAACAAAGAGAAACATTTGGATGTGAAGTTACCTAATTTCCTTTGGTTCTCAAACCAAGACACAGTAAAGCTACATTTCTGCTATGGTCCAACAATAATACATAAATCTTGACTTGCTTATTAGTAGTGTCAGTAATACAAATACTGTTCTAGAATATTGATTGAGCTTCTAAAACATTTTAGGAATAGTATATAAAAATAGAAATACATCAGTATACTGGGGTATTTTTGAAGTTTGCATATAAATATACATAAAACTTCCTTTCCTATCTGTGCAGATAAATTATATTTTAAAAATTAATCATAGACCTATGTTTTTTATTTAGTAAATTCCATCAGAGATAAATTTTATTTCATGGTGATTTTATTATCCAAATCTCATGATTAATACAATCACCAGCAGCAAAATACAAATCAAGGCATATTAACTCTAACTAACAAAATTATCTTCTAATTGTACCTTTACTTCATTCTAAAAGTAAATTATTTCGCATTAAGAAATTTTTATTGGATAGTCCTTATATTTGAATGTCAATTGAAATTTTAAAGATCTTGAACTTCGGTTTTTCCCATGAAGCAGCAATAAAAATTCCAAACTGTTGTATTGCTTATGTAGGGAAGTCATCAGAGAACATGACTGAACCTCAGCCTGCGCTAATAATGACTAGGTAGCCGTCATTTTTAAAAACAATGTCACAAAAGCTATTTCGATGCTGTCATGCTTAAGAATAATTAGTTTCCATCAAAGCAACAGATTATCTGTTCATGTTGTCCACTGGGTCATTACAATGAACAACCAATACAGATAAATGATATCTAATCTTTTCTGCTCTTCTATTGGGCTGATTGATGGTTATAACATCTCCAATATTATAAGGCAGAAAAATTATGCTGACATTTAGAAGCAAAAGCACAGAAAGATAAAACTAAGTACCAAGCATGCCCAACACTATTGGGGGGAAAAAGAAATATCTAAAGACAAATAGAACTGAAAACAGAATGGCAATTAGGCCAAAGGAGAGTTATAGGAGGCAACGACTATACCTTGTGGGTGGCAGGCAGCTCAATTAATTATACAACAAGAAGGGGGAACCCGGGTATTTCCGTAAGACACATTATTAAAAGGAATATTGACTTAAGCATCTTTTAAATTTTATGCCCTAAAAGAAGACAAAAGGGTTTCCCTAGTATCGATCTGCTCCTGAATCAGGTTGACTTTAAGGGATCACATAATGAGAAATGGTTGAGCAGCAAATGAGACTAAGAAGAAACTGCAATTACTTACAACTCACATTTCCCAAGTTCAATAGACTATATCTTTTCCATGTCGCTTTGTGTTCACGCTGTGTCTGTCAGCTAGAATTGGAAAAGAACCATTCAGCTTGCCCTAAATATGAAACAGCAATTTGGGCCTGGACCTTTGGTTCACCCCATTGACATTGATCATTTATAGAAAAATTAGGAAATGAGAATAGCTTAGACTGAGAGTCAAGACAAAAGCCACCTTTAGGTTATTTTTTCAGAGATATGGAAAATAGGTACTATTATAACTGTTTTTGCCTCAGAGAGTGTGGGTTCCAGATGAAGCTTTTCACTATAAGCAGAAATAGGGGAAATTTTTAGTTCACTGAGTGCTAATGGGGATAGGCCCCTACTTTAAAAATTCTGCCCACTGTCATTTATTCTACTTACTTCAGTGTTGTTCAAATTTTTTTTTTAAAGACAAGGTCTTGCTATGTTACCCAGGCTGGTCTCAAGCTCCCGGGCTCAAGTTACCCTCCCTCAGCCTCCCAAGTGGCTGGGACTACAGGCACTGGCCACAGCACCCAGCTACAGCAAGAAATTTTTAGATTTTCTCTGAGAATCAGCAGTTTTCCAGGAATAGAGTCTATCTTCTTTCCATTTAAAAAAAAAAAAAAAACCAGTATGTTCCCTCTAAATGCAATGAGGGATCCTCGATTGAATCCTGGAATAGGAAAAGGACATTTGTGGAAAAACTGAGGAAATCCAAATAAAGGCTACAGTTTAGTTAATAGTATTGTATCAATCGATGCTAAGATCTTAGTTTCGATAAATGTACCACAGTTACATAAGATGCCAACATCAGATGAAACTGGGAGAAAGGTATGCAGGAACATTCTGCACCATCTTTGCAGCTCTTCTGTAAATCTAAAATTGTTTCAAAATAAAAAGTAAAAAAAACTTCTCCCCAGGCACCAATCCCCCCTACCCCCATCACACTTAAGAATTACTGGTAAACTGGCATGGAGTGGATGCTTGTTAGACTTACACACAATGGCGGCATTGTGGTCCACTGGCAAGACTTCAATAGCAAGATAGAAGAGTTGTTTAAAAAAAAAAATCTAAACTTGTAAAAATCATTCTAGATTGTTCTTTCTTAACACAGAGAGGAAGGGAGGGCCAGGCAAAGGGGTAGAGGGAAAGGGAAAGAGAGAGGAGAAAAATAGCAGGCACGCTCTTTTCTTTAAGCCAGTGGTTCTCACCTGGAAGCATTTTGCACCTCCATCCTCCATCCCCCATCCCAGGGGACATTTGACAATGTCTGGAGACATTTCTGGTTGCCACAACTGGGAGGTGCTACTAGCATCTGTTGGGTAAAGACCAGGGAGTTTACTAAGTATCCCACAATGCACAGCAAAGACCCCTACAACAAAGAGCTGTCCAGCCCAAAATGTCAATAGTGCCGAGGTAAAAACTCTGCTCAAAGCAATTAAAAAACAAATGCAAAGGAATCAGAGTAAGGAAAAGTTGTGCCAAGTCCTCCCTTTGAAGGAATTCAATAAGGGTGGGAGAGGTTTCTACCGAGGAACAAATAGCCAGAGTGGCCCCTCACTCAGGTAACTGTCCCATAGCACGTCTCGGGCAGAATATTACTCTGGCAGCAACTCTCCTCCTGGACTGTCTACCTCTCTTCTTGCAGCTTGTCCAAATGGGCTCTCCCTGTTTAGCAACTTAGCACATGTCTGACCTTGCGAGTCCTTTACAACCTCACTGCCTGGAAGTTCATTTTGGTTTCTCCATTTCCCAAATTCACAGAACTTCTACGGATTATGTTTCACAATGCTTATAACTCATTTTACCTTTAAGCTGGCCCATGGCAAACATTTTTTTTAAATGTTGCATGTATATCAACTACCATATTTCATTGAATCTGTGACATCCTCAGTTCAAGATGTACCATTATTTTATATACCACTAAAAATTAAAAGATGCTGCCAATGAGGCTGCCAAAATAGTAAGTCATTCTCAATTGTTAATTGTATCCCAATAACATAGACATAACATATGAAAAATATTGTCTCAGAAGCAATGATATATAATTTTATCACCCCTTTAGCATTTACTATATATTTTCACTATATTACACAGAAACATAGTGTATAAGATATACCTTATCTCCTTAAGCAGTTGAAAATCTCTTTAAAGGGCTATACATCTTACATCTCTTTGTCCATCCCCAACACCAAGATCAACACTATGGCTCCAAAATCAGTAGTGAAAACTGGTAATGGTAATAATACTTTACATGTCATACACTTGTGCTACATTACATGCTCTTATGAGTTTCTCATCCTCCAAAGAATACCATGAAGTAGTACTATTATTATTCCCACTTAGTAGTTGAGGAATGCAAGGTGATAAAATGTGCCCAAGGTCACCAAGCAGGTGTGTGGTGGAACCTGATTATGAAGACAGCTCTTTCTATTGCAGGCTCCCAAATTCTATGCCACTCTGCCCTCATGACCATGGACACAAAAAGCTACAAAGGGCAAGTTTAAGATAGGAGAGTCCAACCATATATGCTCTTTCGACACACTCCACATACACTACATTTTTCCATAAGTATTGTCTTCACAAATAGAGACATTAGCAATAGCAACCAAAATTGAATTAATTAGCAACCAAAATTATTTGTTTACAACTTTAAACCACTGGAGGGCAAGTATTATAATAATAACCTCTCTGCTACAAACCAAGGACATCTAACAAGTATACTTTGAATGTGATGATATCTTTGGTTATCCTATAGGGAATAGTTTCTTTTAAAGTTTGTCCTAGGCCGGGCGCGGTGGCTCACGCCTGTAATCCTAGCACTCTGGGAGGCCGAGTCGGGTGGATTGCTCGGGATCAGGAGTTCAAGACCACCCTGAGCGAGACCTCGTCTCTACTAAAAAGAAAAAAAAAAAAATTAGTTGGCCAACTAAAAACAGAAAAAAAAAATAAAGAAATAATAAAAAAAAAAGTTTGTCCTATATATAAAATTTTGTAGACACTCTTTGGATTAAAAGTCCATAAGGCTTTAATTTTAAAATCACTGTCAAGATATCACACCAATATTAAGAAATACTTCTGTAAAAGAATAGCATAATAAATTCCATCTCCTTAACCCCCCACCCATATTCTAATTTCAAAATATTTTTCATAGGTTTATTTGTTTTATATGGTTATATACATGGGTCAATTCATATTCTGCTTTTTCACACCATCTGTCATAAGCATCTTTCCATCTCTCTATGCTAACCACCACAGCTATCATATGAAATGCCAGCATACTATCTCCTCATACATTTGTTTATTAAAGCATTTCCATATTGTTAAACATTTAGATAGTGTCTACTTTTTTTGCTTACAAGTTGAGTTGAGTTTTCCCCCTACTGTAAATAACACCATAATGGCTAAGCCATAAAGGGCAGAGAGGTTTTTTACTTCTACGGAATTTAGAAGTTTATTTAGGATTCATCCCTAGGGGTGGAATTATTGAGTCAAAAGATATGAACATGTTAGGCGGGGCGTGGTGGCTCATGCCTGTAATCCTAGCACTCTGGGAGGCCGAGGCAGGAGGATCGCTCAAGGTCAGGAGTTCGAAACCAGCCTGAGCAAGAGTGAGACCCCGTCTCTACTAAAAATAGAAAGAAATTAATTGGCCAACTAAAA
>CAUYPO010092971.1:0-61574 GCA_963574435.1 Cheirogaleus major
ATAAGTCAGGGTATACTTTAAAATAACTAAAAGAGTAGAATTGGAATGTTCCTAACAAAAAGAAATGATAAATGCCTGAGGTGATGGATACCCCAATTACCCAGATTTGATTAATTCACATTGTATGCCTGCATCAAAACATGTATCCTATAAAGACATACAACTATTATGTACCCATAATTAAAAAAAATAACGAATTAACATAAAAAGACACATTCTCTAATAGGCCTTAGATTTACATTTGTTTTCCATGCCACAATTCCAGAAAAGGCACATTTCCGCATGTATTCTGTAAAATAACCACGTAAGCACATGAGTCCTTCTGTCAGTGCTCACGCCACGGCTATACCTCGGCTTGTGCCCCACTGCAGCCGTGTGCCAGGCCCATCTGCACAGATGGGTCAGCGACATACAGGTCTGTTGCCCTGATGAGAAAGGCGCACTTGGAACTCAGCCCCACCTGGATTCTGGTGCTCAGCACTCACCAAGAGTCTTGTTATTACTCTACAAACCTCTGACGTTGGAGGAGAAATAGAGTCAGATCCTTGGGGGCGAGGAAAGCCAGACATTTACATTCTATGCCTCCAGGGCCAGCCATTCTTAAAGTGTGATCTGGGGACCACTGGGTATCCCCAAGACACTTTCAGGGGGCCCATGAGGTCAAAACTATCTTCAACATAATACTAAGATGTCAGCTGTCTTTTCACTCATTTTCTTAGGACAGGTTCTTTTGAGTTCTCAATAATTTTCGAGTGTTTGAAGGGGTCCTGGGAGCACATAGTCTGAGAACCTCCCACCTGGATGCTGGTTCACTGCAGGGAACCCGAAATGACAGGAACCAGCTGCTGGTCCCAGACGGGGTGGCAGGGAGCCCATCACGGGGCAAGTCATCTCATCTCAGTTTCTCCAACTGTAGAATCAGGGGTGGGTGGGGTTGGATTAACTTGATTGTTTTGGACTTTATTTTTAATCAGAGCCTCTTTTCAATTAAAATCTTTCCCAGAAACTCAAAATGTGTCCCAGATAAGAGCACAGGTGCTCAGGTGAGGGTAGACAGGAGCTCCACCCCCGCCCCTCTCCCCTCCAACTGCCTCTTCTCTTGGAGCAGAGTTTGAAATCTACTGACCCAGATCCTAAGGGTCACTCACTCTGCTTGTCTCTGTTCCAAGCAACAGAAGGGCAGTGGCCCCAGGACAGTCCTTACCTGCTTTGGCTGAGCTGGGCGTCGCAGGGAGTGCTGGCGGAGCCCGCGGCAGGTAGCGGCAGTCTGGCACCCGGCCGGCGGTCAGAAGCTGTCCTCCTGACGAAAGGCAGAGGGTTGAGGGCACACAGGGCCACTCTCCTCTGTGCATCCACCCTCAGCCGAGGCCCAGAGCTGCTCCTCCTGCATCCTGCAGGGCTCCCAAGAGGGCCCCCAGCCTCTGGTGGGGTCGGTGGGTGGGCTGCTGAGAGTGGCGATTTAACTTCAAACAGAGCAGAGGCGGCCGGGCAGAATATGGAACAAGTATTCCCAGAAACTTTGGCTGTGTCTGCTTGACTGTCTTCGGAGTCTCTTGTTTCCTTGAGCTCCTGAGACGGGGACACTGGGGGGGACAGGGAGGGAACAGAGGAAGGGGAGCTTGCTTCTGGGCACTGGGTGGGGGGGCTGGAGGCCTTGTGCTGGCGTGGTGGGGAAGTTCGCTTCTTGGTTGTGGGTGGGCTTAGCACCCTGGGGCTCACTGGTGGGCTGGGAGCTCCAGGGCTGAGTGGTGGGCTGGGGGACCCCTGCACAGTGGGGGGACTTGGCTGGGCAGATCTGTGAGAGGAATGCAGGCTCGGGGGCCTCTTGTCTGCATGGGGCACCCAGTGTGCCCTTGTGGGAGAGGCCTTCCTGGCCGTCGGGGGACTTCTCTCTCGGCTCTGCCTTGCAGCCTCGGGAGAACGTGGCCCTCGTGTTGGTCTGGCCGGGCTGGGATCTGAGGTCCTGTTTTGCCCAGATGTGTGGCTGGAGTGGTGCCAGGGCAGTGCTTTCCGGGGCTGCTTGTGGAGGCTTGCGGCCTTCTCTGCCTGCGCCTGGCTCGGAGCCCCGCCCTCCACCTCTGGGTTTTGGCTGGTGGCTGGCGGTCGGTTGGGGTCCAAGGCAAGCTTTCTGGGTTCGCAGCTGCTCTTCCTGCTCCCTGGCCCTGTGTTGCGGGTCCTGGCGGGGCTGGCGGTGCTCTTGCTGGGCAGCAAGTCCACAGGGTTCATGGAGGCTCTCAGCTTTGGGGAAGCCCATGTTCTCCTGGCAGGGCCAGCTCCTCCCCGCCCTGGTACAGGTGTCCCTTCCGGGGAGCTCTCTGCTGACTTGCTGCTTTCTGGGGACTCCAGAGAAGTGAATGATTTGTCCATCAAGACTTCCAGAGGCGGTGGAGGGAGGT
This sequence comes from Cheirogaleus major, assembly GCA_963574435.1. Lineage (NCBI taxonomy): Eukaryota > Metazoa > Chordata > Mammalia > Primates > Cheirogaleidae > Cheirogaleus > Cheirogaleus major. The sequence continues at coordinate 2,397 of CAUYPO010092971.1, forward strand.
GTTCTGGGTCCCCCTCCACTTCATGGTTGATGTCCGCACTCTTGGGTGCTTCTGTTGTAGGCACAGGGGGAAAGATAGGTGCTAAGGGCCTCCAGCCTGTGCCCACTTGGAAAGGTTCTTTGCCCAGTGCTGGAGAAATCTGGGGCTTAGGATACAAAGGGGCAAGCCCCCTGTAAATGGGAAACCTAGGCGGCATGATGGGGACCCCCCACCTCCTGAGGCCGGGGCTCGATCCAGAGTTCTTGGAATCCCCCAGCGTCCTCACACTCTCAGTGGGACTGAAAGCTTCAATAAGTTTCTTGACTGACGTTCTGGTGGGACAGTCCCTGTCGTTGGCCCTGGGAGCCTCCTTGTCCTCGTCTGATGGGGTGGCATTTGGAAGCTTCTCAGCTTTCCCCGGCCAGGGCTGTTCGCCCTCAGGGTGGGGACTGCATTTCTGCAAAATGCTCTTGTCCTGACTGGGCAAAATGCTGAAGTTCTTGGTGAGGGAGGCCCTGAGCTTGCTAGTGGTGCTGCTCGGCCCCACCTTGCAGTTGCTGGGCCACAGAGCCGCCATTCTGGGCTGCAGAACCTGCTCCTGGCTCCTCCCCTGCCCTTTGGCACCCAGGGCATAAAACACCTCCAGCCTCTGACTAAGGTCTCTCTGGACCCTCCAAAGCTCCTGGAGGGTGGGGTCCCCCACCTGGCTCTGAATACATGACTCTGACTGGGACCTCCGCTTCCTCTCGGGGGCCCGCCTGCTACCACTGACTGTGCTGGGTCTCGGGGGTACCACTGACCTTCCCTCCTCCTCCTCAGCCCAGTCCTGGTGCCCAGAGGGCACAGGGACAAACTTGATCCTTTCACTGATGGCTTCCTTCATCTTCAGAATCATTTCCTGGGCTTGGGGGCTCCTCAGCCTCCTGGGGCGGGGCTGAAATGGGCTTTCGCGATCAGCAGGCGAAGACTGTGGCCTGGAATGTGGAGCCTTTTCCTGCCATGCACACAGATTCAGGCTGCTAACTTCGTCTTCCTCCTCCTCCGGGCTGCTGTCCTCATCTTCGCTAAAGGATGGAGCATCCAGTGACCTGGAGCTTTTAGGAAGATGTGCTTCTGTAGGGACCCCGATCCTGAAGGAATCGCACAGAGTACTTTTGCCCGGCTCCAAAGGCCTGGAGATGCTGTTCCCTGGGCCTGCGCTGGAGGGGCCCGGGCTCCGTGCGTCACCCTGTGCTGCTGGCTGAACCTTTGCCATAGGAGGCCTTGAGAGTGGGCAGTCCTGGGGCCTGTCTGAGCCCATCCAGCACGGACTGTGCTGCCAGGCGTGTCCTGACAGCCTAGTCTCCACGTGGGGTGAAGTCACCGGCTTCCATTCTACTGGCTCTGGTGCAAAGTCCCAGCTGTTTTGCTTGGCCAGCTTGTCCATGGACTGCACAGACTCATTGTCGGCACCAATGCCACTGTCCTCAGAACACAAGGGTGGACCCTGCACCCCAGGGTCACTGTGGGCACTCGCCAGGCTCTCTAGCTGCCCCAGAGCCCTTAGGAGGCGTTCATCCACGCTCCTCTTTGTGCTCAGCTTGCTGTCCAAGTGGCTTGCAGTGGAATGGAGGTAGCTGCTGGAGCCCTCCAGGCAGCTGCTGGTGAGCAAGGCCACCGTGCCGTTGAGCGCCTGCAGCTTGCTGACTGTGTACTGCAGCAGCTGTTGCAGGAGGTCTGGCTGCTCCCAGGGCTCTCCTTTCCTCCATGGCCAAGCCAGATCCGCCCTGACCTCCTGGAGCAGCACTTCTCCATCCTTGGAGATCTCCCCCAACAGCTGGCTGATCTCCTCGAAGCACAGCAGCAGGAAGCTGACCATGGGCTGCAGCAGCTCCCGGGTCTGGGTGGCCTGGTGGACGATGCACAGAATGGCTTCGTATTTGGAGAGGCTGGAGTGCAGATAGGCATACGCGTGCTGGTGGGCCTTGACCAGGGACTCGGGGAAGTCCACTTTGCCTTCGGACCCTTGGGCATGGGGGGTGGTTTGGCAGCAATGGCACTGTTTGCCCGACCTGTGGCATTTTGGCTTCCTTTCCCATTTGGAGGTCTCCTCGGAAGTATTTCCCTCACTCTCTTCCCCAGAAAAGGCTGCCCCTTGTGAGCCATGGGAGCCCTGTGTCTTGAATGGAGCACGCTTAGCCATGTGGCTTTGTGATTTCTTCAGCTGGGACGGAGAGGTTTTGTGTTTTGGGATCAGTCCTTCCACATCTTTCCTTTTGCATGAAGCAGGATCTCCCATGAGCTGACAGAGACCTTCAGCTGTGGTTTGGTTCCTCCTGGAACCTGGCTGCTTCTCCACTGGCCGCCGTCCCTGGGGCAGGTACTCCCCAGCATCATAGCAGGAGGAGTTTTTAACCAGCAAAGGGATGGAACCTCTTTCACTGCCCGCCTGATGTCCTGGCAAAATTGCCTTAGGCTTTTTCAAAAACTGAATGCCACTCTTTGCAACGCTGTTTACGATGTCGCTGTGCGAAGGTGTGCACCCCATGGTTTCAGCTTGTAGTTATCTTCCACCCACAAGCTTCACAATTTTCAGAGCATCATATTTGAAATAGGTACAAAAGGCAATCTTACTAGTCCATCCAGGCAATGTTCAGACTAGAATCCTTTGCAGTCCATGGTACGACGTCCTAAACTTGGAACCAGCTTGCATTCTTCCTTGGCCCTATCATGAAGGGGGCGAGGTACTTGTCCCCCTGTTGTCGTTCTAAGTTTCGAACTCTCTGCTGCTGTTAGTGAGCAGCAGGACAATTCCGAAGTCGCTCAGCCTTGTGGATTATGGGCCTGTGTTTTGCTCATGTCCTGACAGATGCGGATGGCAAGTGAAGCTTAAGCCTATTAGGTTAATCATGCCCCAGCCAGTCAGCACTCCCAGCGTGTTCTAATATAGAACTTCTCAGCATTTGCTATCTTGGGAAGTGGATTATTTTTGCACGTGCTTGTGCTTTTAATTCTGTTCAGATGCCTGCCATATGAAACCTAGAGAAATGAGCCATAATTGCAGAAGGCTCTGGAAGAGATGCATGTGTAGAAGAGAAGTGAGGGCTAGCTGATTACAGAGCCTGGAAGAGAAGTGACCTTCACGGTTTAATAAGGGCAAATGAGCTGAGTGTGCTCCAATCTGCTGTTACCAAGAAGACCCCAAAACACACAATAGACAGTCACTGAAGCAATGCATTATTGTTTGCGTGGCTTATAAAACCCCCACGACTCTAGTGACGGAGAACATCTCTGAATAAGACAGTGGATGAAGAAGGCCAGGTTATTTTCCTTTGCATTAGAAAATCGAGTCAGGTAGCAGGCAAGCCATCTTCTCTGGTGTGGAGGGGAAAGCAGAAAAAGTCACTGTCATTTAAAGCTGAGGCCAGTCACGCTGGATCATGGGGGCTCAGGTAGGCAAATCTCTCGTGGGAAGAGGCTTTTTATTAAATCTTTCTCATAGGAAAACAAGTTAAAACTGGGCTGTAGACAGCCATTTGGTCATTAGGAGGAGAAATCAAGGGGGAAAAAATGTGTTTTTGTTTTTCAGCCCATCTCTACTCAAGCCGAGCATGGTGCTCCTGCCTGTGGCTAAGTGTGCCAGCTGCCCACTTTCAAACTCCTTTTAAACTTTATTTGGTGTCAGTAAAGTCCAGCAAGGGCTTGGAGTAGAGAGACTTAGGTCCCAACTTCATTTCCTTTTAGTTGGAGGAACTTACGAAAGGTTTTTATCTTCTCTGAGGCAGAGCTCATCTTTGAAATGAAGATACTAGTACCTGCTTCACGGAGCTGTTGTGGGGATTGAGTCAATTAATGCTTGGTAAGTGCCTGACCCAGTGCCTGGCACCGAGTAGGTACTAAAAAGAAATGAAGTTCCTTACCCTTTTCCCCTGATAGCTAGCTAGGCCACCTACAGTAATAAAAGTCATAAGAAAATTCACTGGCTATTAAGGACCAGGCTCCAACCCTTTCCTGAATGATCTAGAAATAACTGCCCACTACTGGGCTTGGAGCCCCCTGAATCTGGGTCTTTGGCCCTCCTGTGCTTGGCACATTGCCACCTCTGGAATTTTCTAAGGCCTCATTGTGTAATTTCTCTGCTCTACACAATGATTCCCACTGTCTGCAGGAGGAAGGGGGGCTTTTATTTAACCAATTCTTATTTTTGGACTTCTAGATTGTTGCCAATTTTGGATTTTCCAAATAGAAAAATTATTGCTTTGAGCATCTCTGAACATCTCCTGAAGTTGCATTCTGGCTTTACAGCCTTCATTTTCTTTCACTAAGCCCTGTACAAGGAATGAAAACAACAGCGTGGGTGTCAGGACATCTCAGAAACAGAAAGGGCTTAGAGCCGCCTCCTGTGTTAGCTGGGGACTGGCCACTGGGGCCGTGTGCAAAGCCTCTTGCCTATCACAGCCCGATGCCCCAGAGTGCATCATTAAGTAAGTTCCCTAATATGTTTATTTGAAGCAGAACTCAGGGGAAACACAAAGCCGAATCAGTGCCTGGGGGTGAGCTGCATTAGGCATCAAGATGTTGTCTCATTTGTCACAGCGCTGGGCTGGCCCTGTAAACAAGGGCGCCATGTGGGAAGACTGTTCTTTCCCCTTTGAGTCTTCCATTTAACAGCATCTCGTCCGAAGGATGCTTTATGTAAATGTTTCTCTCGGGATTTGGGCCCCTGCTTGACTCATCTTTGTGAAAAACTTTGATCTAAGTGGCTAAAATTGTTTCCAAACCAATGATCAAAATCAAAGTATTTGCTTGGAGGATCCGCAGTCAGACAGCTCTGTACTTCGGAGACTGCTTTCCTTGACTATTGCAAATAATTTAGGAAGCTTCTTATCAACTGTCATTCATTTTTCATAAAGACCAACTTTTGATTTTCCCTTTTTGTAAACTGGTGTTGCTTCAAATGAAGATGAAAAAAGAATGATTTTGGGTGGGAATGTAAAAATGGTACAACTATTTTGGGAAACTGATACTTAAACATACACCCTATGACTCATCATTTCTACTCCTAAGAATTTATCCAAGAATATTGAATGCAGAGGTCCGCAAAGAGACTGGTACAAGAATATTCACGGTAGCTCTATTCCTAATACCCTTAAATTGGACACAATCCAGATGTTTATCAATAGGGAAATAGATACATTTGATATAATTGTGTAATGGACTATTACTCAGCAATAAAAGGAAGAAACTATACACCAGCATGGATAGATTTTAAAATTATTATGATGAGTAAAAGAAGCCAGGTATAAAAGAGTACATATTGAAAAATTCCATTTATGTGAAGTTCAAGAACAGGCAAAACTAATGTATAGTTATAGAACTCAGAAAAATGGTTGTCTCTAGGAAGAACTATTGACCAGTTATGGACATGAAGGAATTTCTTAGCGTACTCGAAATGTTCTACATATTGACTTGGGTGGTGGTTATATAAGTATATACTACAAAATTCCTTAAGTTGTACAATTAGATTGTGTACTTTATATATGTTAAACACACACACACACACACACACACACCCCTCTTACCAAAATGCAGTACTGTATGCTTTGCTTTATGCCTAAGGGATTCCTAGCTATAATGCTCTTTGTCTTGGAAAAGGATCTCTGTGTTAGTTGTTGTTGCATAACAAATTACCCCAAATTGAGCAGTGTAGAATAACAGATGTTATCTCGCAGCTTCTGTGGATCAAGAATTTGGGAGCAACTCAGAAAGGTCTCTGATGAGGTTGCAGTGAAAATGTCAGCCGGGGTTGCTGTCATCTGAAGGCTTGACTGGGGCTGGATGATTTACTCCAGGGTAGCTCATCCACATGGCTGTTGGCAGAGGCCTCAATTCCCAGCTGGCTGTTTGTGAGAGGCCTCAGTTACTCCCCATGTGGACCTCTCTGTGAGGCTGCTTGAGTGTCCTCACAACATGGCAGCTGGCTTCTCCCAGAGTGGGTGGCCTGAGAGAGAGTAAGGAGGAGGCAACTATGTCCTGATTTGGGAAGTCACCTTCACTTTCTCCACATTCTATTCTTTAGAAGCCCGTTACTAAGTATAGTTCACATTAAAGAAGAGAAAAATTAGGCTCCATCTTTAAAATTTCACTAAAACAAACAAACAAACAAATAGATTGGAGCATATCAAACTTAAATCACGATATCCAAACCAAAACCATGTATAGTAAACACTAGTTTATAAAGTGCTAGTCCTTGCCCTTCAGCATGTTAGGTAAGTTCCATGCCATTTTGTTTCATGTGGTTCTGAACTAATTGATCAGCAAAGGATGGTTCCAATGTAGCATCCATTTTGAGCCAAGACTGAAAGTCATTTAAACAATCTGAAAAATGTCTTCTCTCTCGAGTTCTATCAGCTTCACCCATGGGCTCTCCTGAACCATAAAAACTAAGAAAAATTTTCCACGAGCCAAGGCCTACCTAGTTCCTTCAGATCTGAAGCGATGCTCTTTGCAACACAATGCCCTGGTCCAGACATGAGATGAATAGGTAACTGCAAGAAAACCAAGCAACTACTATAGTGAGCTTCAGGGAGGGGGAGGTGATGTTTGTGTTCCAGGCACTATCTTAGGCACTTCACATATATCTTTTCAGATGCTGGCTTCCCCTGCTTTGCTTTGGAGAACCATTAATCATCATGAAAGAAACTAATCTAGCTACCTTAGAGCAATCCATCCTGAGTTACTCATGTGATAAGCAATTCTATCAGAAACCAACATGGGACATTCAGGTGTCTGCTCTAAGTGGCTTCTGATTTGGCGATCAGATTAGAAACATCTGTTTGTTTTTATTGACTCTTAGTATGCATGGCTTACTAAGAGTCATCATACCGGCACCTTGTACTTTGAAGTTGACTGCTTAACACTTTGAGGTGCCTCTAAGGATCCATGAAAGTAAATCTCATGAACCTACATAGCTTATATTTGGAATCAAAATATCCTAACTGTACCCCAAATTTGGAAAAAAATTCATCTAGTTTTTTTGCATGATAATAAGAGAAGATGTTTTATTGAAATAGATTCAATTCTACCTATAAATCAATATTTACTTCAGGGTAGGCTAACTGCTATAATAACCCCCAAATTTCAGTGACTTAACACAGAAAGAGCTATTATTGTTCACACAATGCCAATGTAGAAGCTCAATGCCAATGAACAAGCCAGTTGGCATATTCTCTTAAATAGCTCTCCTCCAAGTGATGACTCAGGGATCCAAGCTCTTCCATTTTGAAACATTAGCATCTTCAATAGGTGACTTCTAAGGTAGAAAGGGAAGAGAGTATAGGGAAGGCAGACTGTCTTTGCCCAGAGTTGGCACCCATCATTTCTGCTTGCATTCTAATGGCCAGCACTTGTCACATGACCTCACTTAGATGCAAAAGAAATGGGAAATGTAATCAAGACAGCTATTTTCCAACAATGTCTCTATACTATGCAGAGGAGTCCCAATTCATGGGGTCAAGTATCCTCTTCTGCTATACATATGTTTCTAGGTAAGGAAACTGAGGCTGAAAAAGTTAAGATAATTTGCTCAAGAAATATCTAGGTTTTGAACCCTGGTCTCTTTGATCCCAGAGTCTGTGTTATTCCTACTACATTTTTTCTTTTTGATAAGACACCTATATTTCAAGTTTCACTTGGGCTTGGAAGTTCAACCATATTGGGTTTTTTAGTCACATGTCTAGATTCCGGCCCCACCAAGAGGAGGGCTATAGGAATCTATGAGAAGCAATGACAGATTTGCTCTGCAGCCCAAAGACGTCCTCCAGGTTGTCTTTCCAAACCTTATTTGTCTCTGAATAGTCCTTTTGGATCAATGACTTAGTTGAATGGTCACTGGTTTTAATTTTGTCCCTGGATGAGGACGTTCAGATACCTGTAGCTCTGAATTCTAGATCCCACAGGAAGTCCCACACTCAGCCACCTCTGACCTCGGCCCAGACTACTGGGTCTCTGGCCCTCAGCTGGCCACCTCCAGGACTCTACCTTGCCAGAGTGGTGTTGGGGCCAGGAAATTGGACATGCAATGTGGCTTCATATTAACTATGGATTAAAGACTCTATTGCAGGAAAAAAGGGAATGCACTTCTATTCCCAGAGATATTTTAAAGTAAGAGATGTTGATTTCAGCAAAAAAGTTTGCATTTCATAAAAATGTTTGAATTTTACAAGCATTGTAATTTTTGTTTTTGCTTATTCCCTTCCACTTTTTTCTTCTATATATACATATTGTACATAGTTGTTAGTCATAATGTTTATACCATTGTATTATTCTTGTTCACTTAACACATTATAAACATTTTCCATGTTAAATTGTTTCACAGCATTTAAGAAAAAAAGCACAATGTGTCTAATCAAGGCAATGACCTCTTACTTTAACACAAAGATTAATAGGGAAGAGTTTGTAGGTGTAAATTGAAGCTCAGTGCATGGATTTGCTCACTCTTCTTCCTCATGCAGATACTTCCAGGGAGAATTCATTCACAGGAAGGTGTGTGGGTTCCATGAATCACCCTGTGGCATGAGGGATGGAGAAGGGGGTGACCAAATGCACAGGACTTATTTGAGAAGCCAACATCTGTGGTAGAGACTAACAATTTGAAAGTGGTCACACTAGGATTTAAACCTCAGGTCTGGCAGGCTCCGAGCCTCCAGCTCTTCCTGCTGTATCCGGCTGTCTGCTGTGACAACTTCAAAATGAGGGTGTAGAAATGTGTTAATGATTTTCAAACTCTGCTCTAAGGAGCCCTAGGTAGACCTATGGCCAATCACCTCCACTTTTATCTGTTTAATATATTGGGCTTCCCTGTGAAATATGTTGTAAGAGATTTAGCAGGGATCTACTGGGGCCTGGAGTGTGCCTGAGTTGGAGCTGTCACAATCACTATGGCATTTAATAGGTGGTTCCCAGGGTCCCTTCTGCGTCTTACATACTCACAGTTAAGAACGTAGTTCTTCAGTAATTTGGCCCTAGCAGGAAACAAGGAGTTTGTAAATGTAATGCAAAAGTGTGATTTCCATCCCTACCTCACCAGTGATTATTAGACGAACTCAAATCTAAAACTCAGTAACAAACATAGAATTCTTTTTCCCCTTCCTTATTGGTCCAGATTTATTGATCTGGTTTCAATGAAATAATATAGATGCTAATCACATTAAACAATACCTTTGTGCTCATGTAACTTTCTTAATGCAGCAGTTTTTCATCATGATATTAACAAAATTTAAGAATTTTTTTACTATTTTTCTTAATATAAACGCAATACATGCTCACAGGAAAGTCAGAAGATTTTTAAAAAGTGAAATGTGAACAATCTTGTTGACTCAGAGATGATGGTGATGATGATGTTACATTTATCAAGTGTGCCAGGCTCTGTTGTAAACACCTTATCTGTCTTATTTAATTGTGAAACTGAACACCCACAAATGGAATTTAGCAGGAAGGGAGGAAAGAGCAAATCAAGTTAGTTTTTCTGGCACCAGGTTGCTGAGGTGCTTGTAAGGAAGACTCTGCTCTGAAAAGTCCCTGGTTCTGCTGGTTGAATGGAGGCTCTTCCTTTCTTCACTTCTGCCTTTTCTTCTTCTCCCCAAGCCTGTGAAGTATCTCTAGATCTTTGCCTTTTCCCCTAGGTCTCAGTCTCTCCACCTGTAACAGAGAAGTGTCCCTTCCCTCTGGAACTTAGCTCTGGTGTGCCCATACGGTGGTGCACGGGAAGGAATGCTGGCCTGGGGTCAGAACATGGCACACAGGGGAGGGACTGATTGAGAATTTTCCCCAACCTTTAGATCGCTTCTCAGCCACATGTTATCGGAAAGATCTATGGAAAAACGGGGTCAATTTCTGTATAAACTGTGGGACGGTTTGCTAATTCCCTGTAGGGAAATAACAGCAGACTCTCTTTGCTTGAATTTTAACTGATTGGGTTCTTTTTTGTTTTTGTTTTTGTTTTTTTTTTTTGAGACAGAGTCTCACTCTGTTGCCCAGGCTAGAGTGCCTGGGCGTCAGCCTAGCTCACAGCATCACAGCAACCTCAAACTCCTGGGCTCAAGCAATCCTCCTGCCGCAGCCTCCCGAGTAGCTGGGACTTACAGGCATGCACCACAATGCCTGGCTAATTTTTCTGTTTTTAGTAGAGATGGGGTCTTGCTCTTGCTCAGGCTGGTCTCAAAATCGTGAGCTCAAGAGATCCTCCTGTCTTGGCCTCCCAGAGTGCTAGGATTACAGGGGAGCCACTGCACCTAGCCTGATTGTTCTTTTCTTCTTCTTCTTCTTCTTTTCTTTTTGGCAGCACTGTCAGCTAGCCTGAATGACTGATTGTTTGTTTACTTTTAAATGGATGTAACCTGGGCTTGGAAAAACAATGGCTCATACTTGTACAGACTTCTCAAAATAGACTCTTCACTCTTGTTGTTTATGACTTGGTGTGTGTGTAGCAAATTTGGGGAAAGGCATTCGATGATATGAATTCATGGTAGAATGTAAGTCAGAACTGAGTTTCACAATTTCCCAGGGTTAGCCAGGTAATAAGAGAGAAGCTAAGAGTCTTTGAAATATTGTAGACAACTCTGCGCTTGTTTCCTTATATTGAAATACTGTAACTTTTTCTGAGAGTGCAACAAAAATGCCCTGGGATGGAAGGGCTAATGGCAGACTCAGCTCTTCTTCACATGTACCCATAAGAACGATTTATCTGTGCTGAATGGGGGATGGGACATCTTCACCACTTACAATCTTACTGCTGGGAAACTTCATTCCTCTCACTCACAACTTTTTTGAATACATCCCATTTACAAGTTTATAGTTACCAAGACAAAAATACTCCTCCAAAAAATCCCCCACAAATATTCATAATAATGTTTAAGAGAGATAAATTATCCAATACTGACTCTGAAGAATAACCCAGGGAGGTGATAATTAAAATACTTCGACCTTATGAAAGGAACATATCTGTGGACTGGATTAATTTCCCTTTGGCATTTATTCAGAACAGAGAGATGATCTCTGCAGATTCTAATTTACAACAATGTCAACATTTTACACGGATTACTAATGAAGACACCAAGAACCAACATGCCTCTAACCTGTTGTACATCAGATGGAAATAAACAGAAGAAGGGGACCAATATTAGGAACTCATTTAAACCATGTTTAATAATAATGGTATGAGCAGCTCACATCACTAACCTTTTAAGTATTTTTACTCTGTGACATTAGTGAGGTATAATTGACATGTATTTAAAATATAGTCTGATGAGTTTATGTGTACACAAATGTACACATTCATGTAACTATAAACACATCTATCACCCCAAAGTTTCCTCAGGCCCCTTTGTAATTCCTGCCTGCTACCTTTCCTCATCCCACCTCTGATCATTGATTTCCTTTCTGTCCTATAGGCTAGTTTGCATTGTCTAGAATTTTATGCAGATGGAATCATATAGTATTTAATTTTTTGGTTTCGCTTCTGCCCCTCAGCATAGGTATACAGAGAGTCATTCATATTGTTGTATGCATCAATAATTCATACCTTTTTATTGCTGAGTAGTATTCCCACATAATTCACTTTTGATTAATAATTTGAAACTTCTCATTAGAGAATATGCCCCACTCTGAGGTAATCTAAAATGAATGAACTGGTTTACCTCTAGTGCTGACTACCAACTTTGAAATACTGCACTGTTAACATGAGGGTTAAATGTACATTTTCTTCTCTTTATTATTGCTTATATGATGTAAAATATTATGTAGAACTTCAGTAATAATGGATAAAACTATAAATATCATCTTTAATTTCCAAACTAGCCAAAGGGAAATGCAAAACCTAAGCTAATCCCAAATATTATTGTATCAGTTCCTACAAAACCTTAATTCAATTCGTGTGTTTTGAATTGAAAAGATTAGTCATTCAAACTTTGTTTCTTTTTCTTAAAATGTCATTCAACATCTTTTAAGATAATTTGGGGCTAGAAACTTCACAAATGTAATGAAGAGAGGATTGGATCATTTAACACAAGTAAACACATTTAGGAAATTTCAGAGGAAATCAGCACTAATATAGACTGGAGGATCTAGTGAGTACAATTTAGATATTATTATATCTTTTAAGAATAGCATTTTTAAATTATAGAAGCAATATGTTCAAATAGAAACTTGTATATGAATGTTCACAGCAGCACTATTAACAACAGATATAGATGGAAACAACTCAAAGTTTCATCAACTGAAAAATAGGTAACAGAATTTGGTATATCCATACAATGAAATATTATTCAGCCATAAAAACGAATCAAGTAGTGATACATGCTACAACATGAATGAATCTCAAAAACATTATGCTAAGTGAAAGAAGCTAGATATAACAGGTCACATGTATGATTTCATTTCTATGAAATATCCAGAAAAGGCGAATCCATAGACAGAAGGCAGATAAGTGGTTGGCAGGGACTGGGTGATAGGATAATGGGAGTGACTGCTTCATGGGTACAGGGTTTTCTCTTGTGGTGATGAAAATATTCTGGAACTAGGTAGTGGTGATGGTGAATGTGATGGTGATGGTAATTGTGAATGTGCTAAATGCCAAAGATTTGTATACTTTAGGATGGTTTAAATGGTAAATTTTATGTTATGTGTACTTTTCCACAATAAAAAAGCAGTATATCCCATGTATTAATAAAAATTTAGAAGACACAGATAAGCTCAAAGGAAAATAAAATGAGTTTCTCTATCTATTTTTGCCTTAATAAAGGCAGAATCTTGCTGTACCTACAATCTGTAACCTAGTTTTTCTCTTAATATATCAGAAATTCATATCATCAAATATCTGTACAGTGTTTTTAATGTTTACAATATTCCATTGAATTGAGAAAAAGTTTCTTTGGTCAAACTCTTATATTAAACATTTAGGTTGTATCTATTATAAATAATACTGAAATGTCCTCGTAGGTAAATCTTTGGCCACATTTGTGATTATTTTCTCAGGACAGATTCTGGGATATGGACTTGCTTAGCTAAATAATGTAAACATTAAAAAAACTGATAGACTTTATTTCTTAAAAAGAGTTCTAGATTTATAAAAAAAATTGAGCATTGGGTTCCCACACAACTTCCTTGCCCCACAGTTTCCCCTATTATTAACATCTTACACTACTATGATACATTTGTTATAATTAATGAATCAATATTGATACATAATTTTTAACTAAAGTCCATACTTTATTCAGATTACCTCCTGTCCTTTTTTTGTTCTTGGATCCCATCCCATTACGTTTAGTTGTCATGTCTCTCGAGGACAGTTTGCCAGACTTCCCTTGTTTTTGATGACCTTGATGGTTTTGAGGAGTACTGGTCAGGTGTCCTGTAGAATGTCCGTCAGTTGGAATTTGTCTCACGTTTTTCTCATGACTAGATTGGGGTCATGGGTTTTTGGGAGGAAGGTGATGGGGCTGAAGTGCCATTGTTATCACATCATACCAAGGGGACATGTTATCAACATGATTGATGACTGTTGGGGTTGACCTTGATCACAGGGTGCTCTGCCGTGAATTACTCCCCACCCCACTTCCACACTGCACTCTTCAGAGGTCAGTCTCTGTCACTGTGAGAGCCACACATAAGGAGTGGGGAGTTATGCTTCCCCTGAATATAACCATTGTTAAGGCTTTTGCTACAAATTGTGACATTGCTCTTCAGGAAGATTATACCAGTTTATACTTCCCAGAAGCAGTGTGAAAACATATCTACTTTACTGCAAGCTTGCCAGCATTGGACATTATCCTTTAGAAAAATCTCTGCTGATGTGAAAGACGAAAAATGGCATTTCATTTAAATTTGCATACAGTGGTTTATGAATGAGTTTGTATATTTAAAAAAATATATAGGTTTTGTTGTTCATTTGCATGTTTTCTTTCAGGAATTATTTCTATATATCCTTTATTCATTTTAAAAAATTAGGATGTTTATTTTACTAATTTTCAGGATATTAACATTTTGTCTGGCCATATGTGTTACTAGCATTTTTTTTTTTTTGAGACAGAGTCTCACTCTGTTCCCCAGGCTAGAGTGCCATGGTGTCAGCCTAGCTCACAGCAACCTCAAATTCCTGGGTTCAAATGATCCTTCTGTCTCAGCCTCCCGAGTAGCTGGGACTACAGGCATGTGCCACCATGCCCGGATAATTTTTTTTCTATGTATTTTTAGTTGGACAATTAATTTCTTTCTATTTTTAGTAGAGACGGGGTCTTGCTCTTGCTCAGGCTGGTTTCGAACTCCTGACCTTGAGCGATCCTCCCGCCTTGGCCTCCCAGAGTGCTAGGATTACAGGCGTGAGCCACCGCGCCCGGCCAGTATTTTTTTTTTTTTAACTTTTTCTTTTGCCTTTAAATTTTGTTTATCATATTGTGGTTCAGAGTTTTCATTGCTATGGGTCTTTTTCTTTATACTTTCTATCTTAGAAAGACGAAGCTTATATTTTGCAAAATACCCTGATAAATTTTTATTTAATTAAAGTATAATTGACCAATACAAGTTGTATATATTTATGATGAACCATGTGATGTTTTGATACATGTGTACATTGTGAAATGGTTAGATCAAGCTAATTAACATATCTATTACTTCACATGCTTATCATTTTTTATGGTGAGAACATTTAAGATCTACCATCTTAGCAATTTTAAAGTATACAAATCATTATTATTAATGGCTGTCTTCTCTCTGTGACTTCACACGTTCTTCCCTCTGTGTCTGTCTGTGTCCTACTTTCCTTTTCATATAAGGACACTGGTGCCACTGGTGTAGGGCCCACCCCAATAAGCTCATTTAACTTTCATCACCTCTTTAAAGACTCTTTCTCCAAATTCAGTCACAATCTGAGGAATTGGGGGTTAGGACTTCAACATATGAATTTGGTGAGGATGTGATACAGCCCATGACAGATTCTTTAGTAGTTTACATATCCAAATGAGCAGGTGGAGGTGGGGAGGAGGCAGTAAGGACAGCAAAAATGATGCATTTCAGTAGCTATTTCCCAAAAATGTTTTTAGAACAATCTCTTTTACAATTTTCCCATGAGCCAATTTCAGTCATGAAATAAAATTAATTAGTTAGTTGTATCTCTCAAAGTAACACGGTAAGTATACTAGAAACCAACCGGACTGCACTGTGGCGGAACAGGATGTGGAATGTCACCGGACATGCTTTTCTCTTTCCTTATACTCATCTGATTTCTTCAGTTACCTTGAGTCCCTTTCCTCGCAGCCATGGCTGCCACTGTTTTTTGGGGGAAGCTGCTCAAAGAGACACCCGAAGCAAAGTCCACGAATCCCTGACTTCTAAAGCCAAAGGCTCCATGCAGGGATGAGGGAAAAGGTTCTCAGAGAAGGGGAGGGGGTGGCCAGTACAGGTAGGGGTGAGGAAAGTATCTGTGAAGAGCTGTGGGGTTATGTGTGAATGTGGGGGGCTCTCTGTGCCCTTCTTCTGATCTCAAGGCCTCATCTGAAGGGCCTGGGGATTAGGGGTGCTTGTGGCACCCTTCCTGGCCATACCCTGAATTTGGGGAGCGAACAAGCCAGTGAGCCTTGGGGAGAAATGTTTCATGTCATCTTGGTGTGGCAGAGTAGGAACAGTGCCCAGACACAAAAGGATTGGGGCCCGCTGCCCCCATCTCCCACAGGTCTGAGTGGCACAGGCGGGCACCTGCAGTGTCCTGAAGGCTTCTGCGTGGAGTACAACGTAGCAGAGGAAGAGAGAGCCAGCGGGTCAACCCAGGGGAGGTGTGGGAGCCAGGTGAGGAGTCCCTCGATGGAGAGAACTGACGGGAACTGCCTGCGGCCCACGGACCACCTAGATCCAGTGGTCCCTGCAAGGGCGCACCTGACCTCTGTAATGCCCAGGGCCAGACAGGACAAACTAAGACCAAGAGATGGACTCCTTGGATGTGCCCTAGGAGCTCACATTCAATTCCAGGGAAGAGGGAGAGAGGGGAAAAATAAGGGAGAGAAAGGGTTTAAACTGAATTGTGACTGAATTATAAACTTGAATTGCCTAAGAAAGGACTGAATTTGAATGTGTTTATCTGAAAGTGACTAGATTAAATTTTCTCTGCTTTGAGGCAGAATGGAAACTCAAGGCAGAAATTATACCCAATTATAAAAGAATAGAGAAAATGACATTTTTGCACACTCAAGTCGGTGACCGTGAAATCTGTAGTGGTTCTGATAACTGCAGGGGCCAGGTGTCAGGAGGAGCTCAAGAATGGGCCCAGGAATCACCACGCGCCGCGCTGCCAAGCTATTACCTGATCTGTGGCTGTAGTTCAAAAGGCCAACGCGAGGTCTTATTATCAGAAATTGTGATGAAACCCATTCAAATTTCTGTTCGAAACAATTTTCTTGGTATCAGAAAGCAGAGCCAAGGCTTGTGAGGTGGAAAAAGTAATTTTTCAGAGTTCTGAGTAGGCCTGGCCCAGATTATAACCCTATGAGCAAAAGGGGGAGATGTGAAACTACAGGTTGTGTCCTCCACAGACCTGCTCTCCACACCTCTCCACGCTTCTGCATGTTCCGGAGGCAGGTCCCTATGGATGGCAGCGCTGGGGCTCCTGCCCTTGAGTGGCATTGGCAGGAACCCAGAGGAAGAGAGAGAGGTGAGAGGTAGAGTCCTTCATCCTCCCGGTCCTGCAGCCCTCTCTGGAAGACCACAGCTCCTATCAGACCACCTTTTCCATATAGCTACCCTCTCTGGGTTCCGAAAATCACTCTCTGTCCTTGCCTTCAGGTTGGGGTAGTAACGTGCTATTGATACTGCCCAGGAGTGCTGCCCTTTCCCTTGGGGGTCTCCTTAAACGTTGCCCACACCCTTGAAAATCGTGCCTTTATTCAACTCTTCTCTAATCACCCGCTGAGGGCACTATGGTGTTCTTGGCTGATGCTTTGGGGACGGTTATGGAGAGTTCCATGGTATCTACTTGGACATGGGGAGGTGGATTGCACTGGCATCTGTAGGACCAGCAGCATGTTTTCATTGCATGGTTGAGTCAGAAGCCCCGAGTGAGAGAGAATCATGATTTCTTCTTGACGTGCTTGCTTATCTAGTACTAGTTCCAGAATCTGTTGTGCATGATTCTAGATGTACTTCGAGATCTTGCAACTCTGTAGGGTCTTCATTACAAATAGTAATTACTACTACAGATATCAAAACCTGATAATTGATAGAAAATTCTGGATACTAAGAGGTTGGCTATTCTTTTTAGAGAGAGTACTAAACACTTCTAGGTCAAAGATATCTATTAGGCAGACAATGGCTATTAGGCTATTAGGTAGACAATTCCCATTCAGATTGAAAGAGGGAAGGGAAAAGGCAGCTTCTGTTCTGCCACAGCCTGCTGTGTTGTTTCAATAGAAACTGTGTACTCTCCAGCTCCTAGCCAATGGTTTCCTGTGTGAAGAAAATTCCAGAAGCCCTAAGGCCTCCATCACCTTGACATGCTCAACAGATTGACACCTCCTCAATTTCTTTAATGTTCCTTATGCTATAACTCAACACTTTTTATATTTAATTTATGATCCTGATAACTGGAGTTTTCTTTTCTCTTTCTTTTTTGGAGGGAACAGCTTCCTCCTAAAAATAACAGTAACAGTTGGGTCAAAAACACTCGCAATTTATTAAGAGCTAGGATCATGCACCATGTTATGTGTGTCAACTCACTTTTACAGTATGGAGATTAGAAAATGCCACTGCAGGTTATTTTCAGCTAAAATGAATGAAGTTAGACTTTATCTTTCCAAAGACTTGCCACACACTGAGAAGCTCTGAGCCCAGCATTGGACTGCAGTTCTTTCCTTGAGCATGAAGTGATGGCTGATCTGTTTGCAGAAGACTCAGCAATTGTTATTGCCCTGCTCTGTTTCTAAGAGTATATTAGAAAGCATAGTTTCAAAACACAGTGGGGCCACATGTCTCTCAGTGGTCAAAGAAACTCCTGCAGCCCAGTCTGAGAAGGTGTGGCAATTTGGGCAAAGCTGGTAGCAAACACTCCCAACAGCCAAAGGAGCTTAGATGGGCTGCTACCTCCTGAGTTATTACCGTTCAAGATTCCATGACATGAAATTTATGTCTTATACCTTCCGTGACATGAATGAAGCTTGTGTCTTATAGCCAGTTCTGGAAACAGTCTTTTCTTAGCCCACCTTAAGAAGCTGGAAAAAAAGCTTCAGGAAAACCGATATGGAAGGAGCCCCCGATTGGGATGCAGGGCCACCAAGGTCCTTAGCAACTTGATGGTGACTTTGAGAGTCTCTTCAGACTTCCTGGGCTGCTTTTTCACTGTGAAGGGAAGGTCCAGGCCAGGTTTATGTTTCTTCTTCCTCTGCTGTTGCCTAGGAGGTAGGTCAAGGGTCATAATTACTAGTCTCTGGCCCTTTATATCTGGTCTCCGTAGCACCACAGGCAGTGCCATTATTATGTGTTTGTTGTCTATAGGGACGCTGGCTGGTGCCCTCAAAGGAGGACTCTACCCACCAAAGGGAGGCAAGCCAAAGCCTGCCACCACCACCCTGGCTTTCTGTAATTGGATCGGCACAGGGGCCCCAGGGAGCCCATTATGAAAACACCTATTTCCATACACTCCCAACCAATATTCTAAATAATTTGTGCTCTTGCTAGGGAAGACTTGTGAGGGGCTGAAAATTTTTTTCTGGGTGACACTGAGAAGACAGTCACATGATTTGGTAAGTCTCACCATAAATTAATGTCCTATCTATCCAGCCCTCTGATGAAGCTCATTTCTGCCAAGGCAGAGGTGAGTATCTTGAACAAAGCATAATATTACTTTAGAAAAGTAGATATGGGTTTCAGTACTTGGACATATACTGTGAAGCAATTTGGACATATTTTACAAAAATGCAACCTTTTGTACAAAATACCATGATCAAAAAGTCTGTTCAGTGCTACAAGCCTGAATGGAGTGTGAAAAATGCTTCACAACCCACCTTTCCCCCACCTTTTTACAATCAATGAATAGATATTGATAAATTATTATTAACAAAAACCCATAGTTCACATTAGGATTCACTCTTTGCATTGTACATTATATGCGTTTTGATAAATGCAAAATGTCGTAAATCCACCATTACAGTGTCACACAGAGTAGTTTCACTGCCCTAAAAAGCCCCTGTGCTCCACCTGTTCATTCTTCCTGCCCTCTGCCCCAGCCCCTGGCCACCACTGATCCCTTTACTGTCTCCATAGTTTTGCCTTTTCCAGAATATCACATAGCTGGGATCACACTGTATGTAGCCTTTTCAGATTGGCTTCTTTCACTTAACAATATGCATTTTAGGTTCTTTGTGTCTCTTTGTGGCTCAATATCTCATTTTCTTTATTGCTGAATAATATTCCATCATATAGAAGTACCACAGTTTGTTTATCCATTCATCCATTGAAGAATGTCATGGTTGTTTCCAAGTTTTGGCAATTATGAATAAAGTTACTATAAACATTCAATGTGCAGGGTCTTGTGTAGACATAAGTTTTCATATCTCTTGGGTAAATGCCTAGGAGTGCAATTGTTGGATCATATGGTAAGACTATGTTTAGCTTTATAAGAAACTGCTAAACTGTGTTCCAAAGTGACAGTACCATTTGGCATTCCTAGCAATGATGAATGAGCATTCCTGTTGCTCCACATCCTTGTCAGCACTTGGTGTTGTTAGTGTTTAGCATTGTAGCCATTCTAATATGTGTGTAGTGGTATCTCATTTTTGTTTTAATTTGTAATTCCCTAATGACATATAATGTTAGAATCTTTTCATATGCTTATTTGCCAGCTGTATATCTTCTTTGGTGAGGTGTCTGTTTAGATTTTTTTACCCATTTTGAAAATTGAGGGGTTTCTTATTGTTAAATTTTAAGAGTTCTTTGTATCCATATTTTGGATAACAGTCCTTTATGAGATAGGTGTTTTGCAAAGATTTGTTCCCAGTGTGTGGCTTGCCTTTTCACTGCCTTAACAGGGTCTTTCACAGATTAGAAGTTTTGAATTCTGAAGAAGTCCAACTTGTCAATTTTTTCTTTCATGAATTATGCCTTTGGTGTAGTATCTAAAAAGTCATCACCAAACTCAAAATCACCTAGATTTTCTCCTATGTCATCTTCTAGGAGTTTTGAATTTTACGTTTATGTCTATGATCCATTTTCAGTTAATTTTTGTGAGAGGTGTAAGGTGTGTGTCTGGATTCATTTTTTTTTTTTTTGATATGAGGTTGTCCAGTTGGTCCAGCACCATTTATTAAAAGACTATCATTTTTTTTCTATTAAATTGTTTTGGCTCCTTCATCAAAGATCAGTGGACTATATTTGTGTGGGTATATTTCTGGGCTCTCTGTTCTAGTCTATCAATTTATTTGTCTATTCTTTTTGCCAATTCCACAGTCTTGATTACTGTAGCTTTATAGTAAATCTTTAAGCCTGTAGGATCAATCCTCTGAGTTTATTCTTGTTTAATATTGTATTGGCTATTCTGGGTCTTTTGCTTTTCCACATACACTTCCAAATCAGTTTGTCAATATCCAAAAAATAATTTGTGGGAATTTTGATTGGGATTGCACTGAATTTACAGATCATGTTGGGAAGAACTAACATCTTAACAATATTGAATCTTCCTATTCACAAACATGAAATTTCTCTCCATTTATTTAGATTTTCTTTGATTTCTGTCATCAGAATTTTATAGTTTTCCTCTTATAGATCCTGTACATATTTTGTTAGATTTATACATAAATCTTTCTTTTTTGGGTGCTAATGTAAATGATGTTGTGTTTTTAATTTCAAATTCCAATTGTTCATTACTGGTGTATAGGAAAACAATTGACTTTTGTACACCAGTCCACTTTTTAAATGCCTTCTTTGTCTATTTGTCTCTTGGTTTTCTTCTGTCTCTTGAAAGAGACGAACTCAGCATTTGGAGAAAGATATTAAATGAAACATTTTTTAAATTAATAGACTTTATTTTTAGTTTTATAGAAAATTGGGCAGATAGTACAGAGAATCCCTGTATGTCCACTCACAGTTTCTCCTACTATTAATGTTTTGCATTAGTGTGATACATTTGTTGCAAATTTAAAATTTAAATTCAGTACAGCAAGTAGGTATTGAATGCTTTTTGGCATATGCAAGAAATGTTCCTTGTGCCCATGGAGTTTTCAATCTCACTGGGAAGTCAGGACAAAATACTTCCATATGAGCCACTAAAACAAAATAGTGTACAGTTGGGTTTTAAAATGTACCCTCCTTAGCAAAGGGGAGAAGTCAGTGTAGTTTGTAGTTGTTAGGGTGCTATCCCGGAGTAAGTGAGAGGTAGGAAGGCTCTGGAAGGTGGTAGGATTTGGATCGGTGCAGGTGGGTGACAGGTAAAGTCACACACAAGGACAGAGAGGCGAGAGTGTTAAAGGGAGGGCCTTCATCACATCACATTGTGCAGAGGTGAGAAGTGACCTTGAAAAGCCAACAGGACAGGGGCCTGAATGTTGTGTGAGCAATCAGAACTTGATAAGGTGCTTGGAGTTGAATTTCTAAGCAGATCTTTTGGGTCTGGTTCTTTTAGGACCGTTCGTTTTTGGCTTCACATATCTCAAGGTGGATATTCTACACCAATTGCTTCTTTGAATCAAAACTAAAGGCTCATCCCAGGGAGTGTTTCTAACGAGAAGCACTGCCCTTTTGGGAAAAAGCTACCAAATGGGGCCATGGCTTGTTCATTTTCTGCAAGAGCAGAATTTTGTGTATACACATCAGGAAGAAAACAACCAGCTTAGGAGGTCAAAAATAGCAATAGCGACACAGACGCCACCGGGAAGTTGCTCTGAGTCCTCGAGGCCCCTGGCCTGGGTTGAACTCTCTCTCTTTGAAAAGACCTGTCATTTCTGGTGGGCAGGAGAATCCTGTGGGTTCTCTCAGGAGGGAGGAAAGCAAGAGGGAACTGAACGAATCCCATTGCTTTGATCTCGTCTCACTACTAGAGGAAGAGCAAGGAGAGTGTTAAATGCCCTATTTTTTCTTTTTCTTCATCTTAGTTAACTTGTCTCAGGAGGCCTCTCTAGACTTACACACATTTGCTTATTCAGGTCATCAACAATGAGACTGTTAGTGAAAGGACATGTTCATGCTGACAACTTTGGTCACACCTTCCCCACAAACCTCACCTTCCTTCGTCATCTCTGTCATCTCTCCATGCATCCACCCTACTCGTTCCTCCTACTGCTGCCACCTGAGCTCAGGTGCCCATCTGACTGTAAGGGCAGCCACAGACATGATCTCTCTGGCTAGAGACCCTCTCATAGTGATGGTTCAAACATGAGCAGCATCTTGGATCTGTTCTTTTCCCTCACAAACTCCCACTCATTCTTTCTCTGATGCATTTCTTCCTTTGGACTCATGTCCTACCCCAGCAGCCCAGGGCCCCAGCACCTTATCCCTAATTGCCCCATGTGTTCTGCATCAAGTCTGGACTCTCTGGCCTGGATTTCAAGGTGTCCCTCTCAAAACTTACAAGCGTGTCCTGTGCATTGCTCCTCTCTCTGGTCCACCGCTGCTCACGTTTATTCCTCTACCTGCATCTTTTCTTTCCTCCTCCTCCAAAGAACAATGTAAGTTCTGCCCTCTCTAGGTAGCGTTGCCATTTTGAACAAATAAAAATATCACACAATGGGTTAAATTTTAATTTCAGATAGACAATACATTTTTTAAAATATGGGACATATATACCAAAAATCACTTATTGTTTATATGAAATTTAAAGTTAATTGGGCAAATTATATTTTATCTGTCAATCCTATATCAATGGGGTCTTTTCTGAATGATCCAATTTTTTCTTATCTTTTTTTAGTTCCTAAAAC
The DNA here is from genome assembly GCA_963574435.1 of Cheirogaleus major. NCBI lineage: Eukaryota > Metazoa > Chordata > Mammalia > Primates > Cheirogaleidae > Cheirogaleus > Cheirogaleus major. The sequence continues at coordinate 25,298 of CAUYPO010092971.1, forward strand.
ACCTAACTTAGCATTTAATTGTAGTCAATTCTATGCTGCCTGGTACTTACTAATTCTACATACAGTATTAACACTTATTGAGCAATTATTTAGTATCGGGCACTGTGTTAAGTTCCTTTCATACAACAGCTCGTTAAATTCTTATGAGAAATATGAGGAATTAGGTACAACTATGGTACCTATTGTATAAATGAGGGAGTTGAGTCTTTGAGAGGTCATTTTATTTGTTCAAGGCCCCAAAACTAATTAAGAACTTGAATTTTGATCTGTCTGTAGGGTGACCAACTTGTTCCAGTTTCCCGGGCACTGTTTTGTTTTCAAAACTGAGCGTCCTGCATCCCAGGAAGCCCCTCAGTCCTGGGCAAAGCCTATAATGTTTGATGTTAAAACCTGGGATTCTATCTTATTCCTCATTTTTTGTGAGTTTTAATTTTGTTCCTTCAGGTTATAAAGTCCCTAAAGACAGGGGCATATGTAATGGTATTTACTGATGCTAAGAAATACTTAGTAAGTGTTTGGCAAATGGAGAGTGGGAGTTTCCCTCACAGATCAAACCTCTTTTCTTGGCCCTTTTTAGATTGCAGAAGGTGAGGACAGTGTAGACCAGCATGCTTGAGGGTGGCCAATCTCAGATGCAGCTGAGACTTGAGCATGGCCGGTGGCCTTTGCAATAAAGACACACGTGTTTTCATAATATTGCAGGGTACTGCTTGCAAAGATGCTAGGCTATTGCTCCCAGCAACAATGCCTCTAAACTGGTAAAAATGCAGCTTCCTGGCAGGTGTGTGGTGTCTCACGTGACAAGTTGAACCTTGAGAGACTCCTTGCTGTGAAGTCGGAGTCAGGGTATGGGTGAGGCTGGAGAAACGGAAGCCAGGGTTCCAGGAAGAGCAGGGTGCCTAGGGTGGGCAGCGATGCCATCAGCACCTTGCTGGATTGGACAGAACCCTAGGAAGGGGCGTGGCTGTTGTTTCTTTGCTGGGACTGTGCTTTTGTCCAATGGGCACATAGCCAAAAGAATATATGTTAATATCATTACATTATTATGTGGTAACCAAGTGGTTAAAATGATGACACATGGGTGTTATTGTTATGCTGCAACGTGTTTAATGAGGTGTGATGGGAAAGGCAGAAACGATACATTTCCACCCCCAAGGGCATCTATATAAGTTGTCTTAACTTCATTTTGAATGCTGGTTGTTATTGAGCACACATTAAATATAAAAACTTGGCTGTTTGTGGAGAAGTCATTTACAAAAATCATTTGCTATTTCAAAAAACCATCTAAACTGAATTGATAAAAGCTAAGCTCTCAAGGCTGTCTTTGTTTTCAGCTGTTAAATTATTTCACTTCGAAATGCTTGGATTTTTTTTTTATATGCTTTTAATGTTTAGGCTTTTTCTTTATTAAGAGAGTGTAACAGATGTGGAGCATAAAGGTTAGGACAGTGCTGACAGATTGCTCACTCTTTCCCTCTCTAGAAACTCTTGTGACTTTTCCTTGTCCCCTGAGGGCAGCCTCTCAGCCTGCGTGTGACATTCAAGGCCCTTCCTCCTCTAGCTCCTGTCTTTCCAGCACATCTACTGTGCCTTGCCATGGGCTCTGCTGCAGCTAGACTGCAATGGGCTGAGTACTTGTGTTCCCCCAAATTTGTACATTGAAACCTAATCCCCAGTGTGAGGGTTTCTGGAGGTGGCGCTCTGGGGGTTAGTGCCTTTATAACAGAGAACCCAGAGACTTCCCTTTCCCTTTTCCCCATGTGAGGCCACAATGAGAAATGGCTGTCTATGAGCCAGGAAGAGGACTCTCTCACCAGACACTGAATCTGCCGATGCCTGGATCTTGGGCTTTCCAGAATCCAGAACTGTGAGAAATAAATTTCTGTTGTCATGAATCACTCAGGCTCTGGTATTCTGTGACAGCAGCCTGGATGGACTAAGACTATACTTAGTCTGTACTCTTCTATTACCATCTTCTAAACACACGTTGAGCTTTTCTGCTGCCAAGCCTTTTCTATTATAAAGCATTGCAGTTGAGGGTTTAATCTTTAGATCTAGACTGTTTGGGTTCAAAACCTGGTTCTGCTGCTTATTGCTGTGATCTTGGGCAAGTTGCTTAACTCCTCTGTGACTTGATTTCTCCAACTGGAAAAATGAAACTAAAATAATATTTATCTTATAGGAGTCAAAGAATGAAAGCAAATTGGAGCAACGCAAAGCACATACTAAGCACTCAATAAACGCTAGCTCCTCATTTACATAACTAGATCTCTATCCTCCCCACTTAGCTCAAAATATGCTTCTTCCAAAAAAAAAAAAATATATGCCTTTTCCTTGAAGCCTTTCCTGACCACCCCATCCTGCATTGGACTCCCCTTCTTGGGGAATCCCGAGTGCTGGTGCTGTGTCTTTGGCAGGTGGTTGGTTTTCTTTTCCCATGCTTGTGTCTTATGATGACAGCAATTTATTGAGCACACCCTCTGAGTTAGGCCGGTGCTCTCTATACAACAGTTGGAGGTGGACATTCTCTATCTCACTTTGCAGAGTAGCAGACTGAGACTCAGGGAGGGTAAGTGACTTGCTAGGGTTGCAGAGCTAGAGAGAGGGGATTCTGGGGTTCCAATCCAGGTTGCCCATGACTGCAGCCACGACACTGTCCCTATTTTACTAGAAATCAGGGAGTGAATCGTATACTCGGTTCCAGAATATTTCTGAGGATTTGATGGACCAGTGTGCAAACTGTTGCCTATGTAAGTGTCATTCGGTGCTTTATAGTTGTGATTATCTTGATAATGATAATGTTACTGCATGATATAATTCGATGGGCCCTAAAAAGATAGAATAATTCTTTTTTGTGTTGAACCCCATGTGAATCGAAAAAAGCAATTCTCAATTATTTTTACCTTAAGGGTTCCCTGCTGTTTCAAATATGGTTAGATGAGGAATGTCAGAAACTATCTTATTATCAATGCTGTTTTTGTCACAAAGGAGACTTTTTCATGATTCAGTACCAGTTAATTGGTCTGTCAATGGCATTCTTTGGTTAGGTGAGTCATTTGATTCATTGTTGACAAGGCGCCAGCTGCTTTCTACCCACTCTGTGGCAGCTCCAGTGGGTCTGACATTTTCTCAAGATGTTATTAAAGCTGCTGATGGTTTGCAGCCAACTGGGATGAAACTGGATTGGTTCTGTAAACAGCTGCTGAAAGACAACTCGATGGAGCTTTAGTGATATATGAGTGCCTCGCATTTTTGAGTGACACAAAGGCAACGCCTGTGATTTCAAAATTCCATGGATGTAATAGTCTATCTTTACTGAGACTGAAATCTTTTTTTTTAAAGATGGGGTCTTGCTATGTTGCCCAGGCTAGAGTACAGTGGCTATTCACAGGTGTGATCATGTAGCCTCTAACTCCTAGGCTCAAGTGATTCTCCTGCCTCAGCCTCTCAAGTAGCGGGTACTATAGGTGTGTGCTACCCTGCCTGGCTATGAGAATGAAATCTTAAGGAACTTGGCCCATTTAATCAACACACATTTAATTATCGAATTTGTACCATGTGCCCGATACTGTTCTATGCACTTGGGATATGGCAGTGACAGACTAAAATTCCAGCCCTCTTAGAGATTCCTTAAAAAAACTTTTTATTATGGAAAAATATTCAAATGTATGCAAACAAGAAATAATATATAGTAGTCCCCCCCTTATCCACAGGGGATATGTTCCAAGACCCCTAGTGGATGCCTGAACCAAACCCTATATATACTATGTTTTTTCCTATATAAGCATACTTATGATAAAGTTTAATTGATAAATTAGGCACAGTAAGAGGAACAACGATAACTAATAATAAAATAGAACAATTATAGCAATCACCACACTACTTCAACAGTTGATCTGATCATGGAGATAGCTACTAAGGGGCAGATTCACATCCCGGCTGGGACCAAGCATGATGGCTTGAGACTTCATCACAATACTTAGAATAGTGCACAAGTTAAAACTTACAAATTGTTTGTTTCTGGAATTTTCCATTTACTATCTTCAGACAGGTTGATGGTGGGTAACTGAAACTGCAGAGAGTGAAACTGAGGACAAGCAGGCACTATTGTACCCATCATTCAGTTTTAAAAATGACCAATATTTGAGCATTCTTTTTTCATCTATATCCCTACCACACACTTATTTTTAAGAAAGCACTTTAAAGCAAATCCAGACATCAAACATATTCCATACATACTTCAGTATGAATCTCTAACAGATAAGAATTTTTAATACAAACATAATCATAATGTCATTCTCCTACCTAACAAAATTAACAAAAATTTCTTGATATCATTTAATATCCAGCCCAAGTTAAATGTCCCTAATTGTCTCAAGAATATTTTTACATTTGTTTGTTTGGATCCAGATCCAAACAGGTTCTGCACATCATAGGCTGAGGATAGACTTCTTATGTCTCTTTTGATCTAGGACAGTTCCCCTCAGCTATATTTTGGTTGTTGGAATTCGGTTACTTGTTCTGTAGAAGTTCCCACCTTTTGGATTTGGCTGATTGCATCTCCGTGGTGTTTTTTTTTTTATGATTCTTTTTTATGCTTTACATTTTCTATAAAATGATAGTTATATCTAGAGGCTTGGTCAGAGTCAGTTTCATTGGGGGGGGGTGGAGATGAATTATTGGAACTAATATCCATGTGGAAACTGGCTTGATGCTGTTTTCGTGTGCCAGAGATGTTTCTGGAGGTGTCTTGATGGCCACACTTTGGGAGGCTGGTGTAAAAAAGCTTGGTTCTTGCGCCACAGAGGCAACATTGATTCTGAAGCCATGAAACATTCCCTTTGTTCCTTCTTTCTTTATGTTGGCTTATAAAGAAGACTCTTAAAAGTGGTTGTGTCACGTGGCATCTGGGTGTGGCCCCAGTTGGAGGGCCTAGGGACAGTGCCCCAGTAGGAACATGTTGGGTTTGAAAAATTCCTTTGTTAGTGCCTTCTTGGGAAGTAGGGCTAACAAAAGAAAGAATAAACTTATAGGATAGCATGAATCTAAATTAGACCAACTGAGTCAGGATATCTGAGGGGTCTTTAGGGTTTGTTTTGCAAAAGATATCCAGGTGGTTCAAATGTGCAACCAGGAATGAGAACCACAGAGTCAGATATTGAGGCTTGAGTGGTTCAGCTTAATCCTCTTCAGTTTGTGGTCTATTTCAGCAGGTGGTTCCCACTTGCAACTGTAAGAAGAGGAGGCAGGTCAGAGAAGGGTAAGCCTGAGTCGAAGCAGTAGGAGGTTCCTGGGGCCTCCAGCAGCTACTGGTTTGTAAGGATTTCGATGGTATTGATGTATTTCCTCAATAAATGATGTCATAAACTTTTTAAAGAATGAGGACATGGATTTTGGTTTGGAGAATCCAGAAATATGAGAGAAAGAAAGGATGATTAGAGTGAACGAACTAAAGAACAGAGTTGCCACTTACTGACATGGCGAATGTTATGGGAAGGATTCCCTTTTGAAGGTTTTATAGTTGAGGTGTGTTGCACACTGTAGAGTGGATGTTGAGTAGGCAGTCAGATGTACATCTGGATTTCAGGGCTGGAGATAGAAATTTGGGGATCGCGAAAATAAAGATGGTGTATAAAGCAATAGACTGGATAAGATCACCTAGTGAACGAGAGATTGACTTCCTGGAAGCCACTTGAAGAAGGTACTTATAGAACTGTTGTGTTTCTCTAAAGAGGTTTCTCTAGGAGGTTGCTGAGTCTGAAAGCACACTGATAATTTTTCACTAAATGCTGCCAGATTGCTCTACAGAATGTATTTACCTGCTCAAAATTCCATCAGCAGTGCATGAGGATTCTCATTTCTCCATATCTTTGCCAATATTTGGGATTATCTTTCTGATTTTTGCCACACTGATGGGTAAAGCAGTGGTGTGTTGGAGCTGGCTCTCAAGAGCTGATTAAGCACATTTCGTACAATTTCTTGTTCAGTGATTTCACCCTGGTCGATAAATTGGTGGTGGTCAGAGTATTTGCACCATGGAAATTGGCGATCACTACAAATTAGGACTTTTCCTCCCCTAGACAGCTGGATTTAAAATATACACCAGCATACCAGTTGCTGTGGGTAGTATCACACTGTAAATTTCCATTCTCTGATTACTAGTGAGTTGCAGCATCTCTTCCATGCTTGTTTGCCATTCTGGTTTCCCTCCTGTGAATTGATGATTCTTACCCTTTTCTCATTTTTATATTGGCTTTTAAAATATTTTATATTGACTTCTTTTTGTTGATTTGCAAAAAGTTCCTTATAAATTTTAGATATTAATCTCTAGTTGCTTTTGAACATACCATCTATCTTCTTCCAATTTGCCAGATGTCTGTTAACTTTCTCTTCAATTGAGAATACCACAGAAAAACTTTGTGATGCAAACCCCCCAATCTTTTGCTTCAAGGTTTTTGCTTTTGTAGTCTTGTTTTATAAAGTAAATTTTTACCCCACATTCATAGAGATAGTCTCCTAATCTTCTATTTTTAATAGGTAGGTCTTTCATTTATCTAGAGTTCACCTTTGTATATGGCGGACATGGGGCACCCAACTTCATTTTTTCTTCATAAACTAAGCCAGATTCCCCAAAGCCAGCTTCTAAATAATTTATATTTTTTTGTCATTGATTTGTGGTTCCACGTTTATGTATATGGAGGTCTCATTTATACATGGGGCTGCTTCTGAGTTCTCCATTCTGTTTCATTGCTTTCTTTGTTCCTATACCAGCACCATACTATTTTTATGACTATGTGGTAATGACACAATATCTGGCAGGTCTCCTGTCTTTGCTCTTGCTTTTCGAAATTGACATAACTGTTTAAAATGTTATTTTCCTTATATGTTTTATATGTTTATTGAGTTCCCTAAAAATGTAGTTTCTGCTGGAATTTTGGTTGGTATAACATTTACTTTGGAGGTTAAATTGACATTTTTACAATGTAAAGTCATCCTATTCATGGAATATTGCTTCATTTATTCACTCTTCTTTTATGTTTTTAAATAGAGTTTAAAATTTTCTCCATAAAGTTCTTGTAAGTTGTTAGGTTAATTCCTGGATATTATGCTTTAGAGTTTATTAAACTTTATTGCCATTGTGAATGGTCTCTTATTGTCTATTTCTTAGTTGCTTACTGCTGATGTAGACAAAACTATTGATTTTTAGAAACTGATCTTGTACTTGGCAACCTTGCTGAACTCATATTACTTCTAATAGTTTGTTGATTCTGTGGGGTTTTCCATGCTGATGATTTATCATCCAAACATGACAGGCAGGTAGATTTTAAGGGCTCTGCCCAGTGCTCTGATCTTTTGCATTTAATCGCTTCTGCTGGTCGAGCTCCAATCTGATGCCCCAATTCTGACAGCTGAGTGTCTCTCATGGTCTTAAGGCCCTACTCCCTCTGTACACCCACAATGTGGAAACAACCTATGTAGGTAATGCAAAATAGTAGATCAACATAGGCCTTCAGATCAGACAGACTTAGGTTTGAATGTTATTTTTGCCTTAGGGCACATGGAGCAAGTTAGAGCCTCCTGGAGTCTGTTTCTTCATTTGTAAAGTGAAGACAAGATCCCATAGGTAAAGTGCCTTACAGTGGTCAGTCAGTAACGCTCCTTCTCCATACTGTAATGTTGACCACTGATGCTGGTTACCTCCTGGCACTAGGGTTGATTGCTACATTGTTCATGAACCTTGTGCCTTCAGATGGAATTGAATGTCAACAGCTATAGCTGGTCCATATCCCCATGTGTCTTCTCACCCCAATGGATGGTTCAAGTTCCAGGTTCTGGCTCTGTATCACTGTCCAGTCTCTCTCCTGTTCTAAGACTTGTATGATATGTGTGGTATCCCAGGAAGCATGACTGCAATGAGTGCTTACATTCTTGATGATGGATGGTCTAGGGAGTAACTTCAGTTCTTTAAAAAAAAAAAAAAAAGGCAGCTAGGGGAATGAGAGACTCTTTCTCTGATGGGTTGGTATCTTGGGAACTTGCATATGTACTGTATGGTGTTTGGGTGTAGCAGAAAAAGCCAGCAGCCTGGCTGGTTCTAACAGAGACCTTTGTTATAGCTAAGAACAACTCAGCTAGCCACACCTCATCACTTCCTAATAGTGGTATCTCAGAGGGATAATTTAAACTAGAAATAAAATGAGCTGTATGCCTGTGAAACTTCACCAATAGCTCCTTCTGTTACACATAGATCTTCATGAGTTTCTGTGGTTTAATGACAACAGGCCTCATTTACAGGTGCATAAAGCAAATCAAGGGCAGACTGTATTCCTTCTTTTAACTAGTTGAAGATGTAGGTGGGTCAGACTAGAAGAGAGTGTGATGAAAGCAGGGAAAGGAAGGTGGAGTCTGCAAAGGGAGGAGGAAGCATTCCTGTCACATTATCATCCCTGAGAGGGCACAAAGTGCTGAGCCTGCAGGGACAGAGAAACTGGCAGCTGGCCAGGGACGTGGGATGGTCATGGTATTTAATTATTGCATAAACATTGTGGGCTTCAGTTGACAGTGTGCTCCACCCAATTCAACAACGTGATGTGGCTGCTGCAAACAACTATTTTGATATTTTGAGCTTTGTTAACACAAGCACAGGATCTAGAAAGAGGTGGTAGTCTCTCTCCTCTGCACTTGACAGCTGCCCATTCATTCCTGAGCAACACATTTAAGAGCGCTCTAGAGAAGCTGGAAAGCATCCTAAAGAGTCCTCGAAAATGCAGGTGAGTCGGATTGTAACTGTGTCTTATAAGGAGCAGCCGAAGGGACAGAGAATCTTTGTCCTAGATACCTTGAATTGGAGTTATACTTGCTCTGAGAGTCCCCAGAGTAGAAACAGAACCCTATAAGGAGGAGATGCAGGGAGTGGGATTTTAGCTCCCATGGTAGAAAGAAATTTTCCAAAGGCTGGTCAAAGATAAAATGGCTGCCTTAAAAGGTAGAGTTCCTTATTACCACAGGTGTTCAACTATGGCCACTTGGTGGCAGGGTGTTGTAAGGAGGATTCAAGCAATTGGAATGGGGTCTTTTTCTGGTCCCTGGCATCAAAGATTCTAACAGGAAAGGATAGTCTGGTGTGTGGTGAGCACTTACCTCTGCTCTTGCAGGGACACTGATAGACATTCATTCGACACGTTATTGCCAGGCGCTGAGCTTGGTGAACACAGAGGTGCAGCACAGTGGTCTGTGGAGGCCTCAGAGAGCTGTCACGTGGTGGCACACTACTGACTCCGTGTTTCAAACCTCAGGCATGGTCTCATTAGGTCTTCTCATCAAGGGAACGCATAAAGTGTCAAGTAACACTTTCCACTAGATGACAGAGAGCTAGGATGTTGGCGTTCACGTCTGTTAGGTGTCACAGTTTCACCACTGTCCGGTTCTTGGGAGATGGAGAAGGGGATCCGAAGAGATGGTAGGTGTGGAGGGAGCAAAGGCAATGGGGACACATAAACTCCTGTGTGGACTACTCACCCCTTCCCTCTGCCTCTGCTGACACTTTCGGTTGTGTGATTGCTTAACTTGGGTATAGCACTGACAAGGCCTTTTACAGCAAGACCTGCACACAGGTAGCTGACTGAGGGATCTACCCTAGCCCATGCATGGCTAGACACTGGGAAGCCCAACAGGTTAAGACGTGGTCTTTGCTCCCAAGAAGGTGGTAGGAGGCTGCTTCTAGCCCGGGATGCTAGACAGGCCAGATTTGGGCTAGCCAAGGGCTTTAAAGGAGGTGGGTATGCACAGCGTGCCAGGGGCTGCTGCCCCAAATCATTGCCGGGGCCAGGCGGGAGAGCCTGCCTCACCTCGGCTGCGGCGGGAATGTCACTGCGGCGCCTCCACGTGCAACAGTAACCCAAGAGGTCCCTCAGACCAGGATACCGGCCAGGCCTCCGCGACACTGCGCGCGGCCGACCTTCCACCTGCTGCGGGGCGCAGGCGCGCGCTCTCCGTCCTCCGTCCCCCCCGGCGCGTGCGCCGGGCCGAGGCCGAGGCCTGCGCGCAACCCGGGCGCCTGCACTGCGCGCGCGCACCGACCTCGCGTGGGGCCCGGCTCCGGCGCGCGCGCGGCGCGGAGGCGGCAGGCGGGAGGGGCCCGGCACGGTCGGGGAGCGGCGCGGCGCGGCGGGAGGCTCCGCTGCTGGCCACGGGAGACAGCGCCGGGCGGGGAGCGCGCCTCTCGGCCTTTCCTCCGCGCCCCCGCGTCCCCAGCCCGCCGCCCCGAGAGGACCCGGAGGAGGCAGGTGGGGCGGGGGCGCGCGGGTCTCCCTGACCGCAGGCGGGCGGGCGGCGGCGCTGGGGCCGCGGGGCGGTTGGCAGTTCGAGGACGGCCGCGCGGAGGGGCTGGGGGCTCTGGAAGTTCCATGGGCGCCGGTGTCACGGGCTGCGGGGAGGCCTCCCTGGGGCGGCGGGGCCCGCGGGCGGGGAGGCGGCGTGCTCGTTTCCGCCGCTGGCGGACGGTCTAACTTTCGGATGAGGTGCCGCGAGGTGGCGGGACCGGCAGGACCCGGCGGCGGAGCTGGGTCCTGGCGCGCGCTCTGCCGCTTCCGCCGCGGGCGCCCCCGGGGTCCCTCCCGCGCGCCTTGCTGTGCTGCGTGCTGTCCACTGCCCCGCGTCCTTGTCCTGTCTCCGGCCTCTTCAGATTTTTCACCTGTCTCCCTTTGCGTATTAAATTGAGAAACCTTTTCCCAGTGGGTATTCAAAGCTAAAGCAAATGACTGTCCTTCCAGTCCTTCGCTACCCTGAGACTCCCTAATTCTAAATCATCTGCATTGGGAAGGGAGTGGGAACACTGCTGAGGTGACCGGTCCTGAACAGACCCGTTTTAGCCTGCATCCTTAGGGATTAGGTCCGTGGGCTTATAATGTTAGCGCTCTCTCGAATTACGTGTCAGGTTGTTGGGTTCTTCCAGGGACTGTATAGGCCACATGGATTTCAATGCTGTTCTGAGATAGTGTTTTGATATGTATCAGAGGATGGTGTTCTTATAGGATAATAACTTGCTGTATGTTGCAAGCTAGACTGCGGTTCATACTGTAGCAATATCACACGGTGCCTTTGGAATATTTCAATAAACACCCTTCTAGGAGACATCTGCCAGTACTTTAATTGTACTTCACCTTAACATTTGTCATTTATGAATCTCTTGCGCGATTTAAATCGTCCAAATAGCAGATCAGGTGGTGCAGGACATGTAGCAACTGTCGAGGGAAAGCAGAGACTTGAAAATGACAGAATTCTACCTTTCCACATTTTTGTGTCCCAGAACCATCTTATTTCGCTAATAAATATGATGCATTTTTAAATGATTTCATTTGACATGGACTACCTGGACTGTCAGATTGAATCTTAAAATGCATGGAACGTGTTTATTTTTATTTTATAGGGTATTTAGCACATGGTTTGCTATTTTAGGACTTATTTCAGACATTTTGGATTTACTGGATACACTCTTACCAGCAAGGCCTTTTTAAAAAAGTGGTATTTATATGTTGTCTTTTGATTGCTTATAATAACTCCAGTTCTGAAACATATGTTTGAAACTAGTGACCTTTAGGTTATAAAATCAACTTCACTCTTTCTCCCTGTATAAGTCTTCAAACATTTGGTTATTGTTCTCTTGTTAATTATTTTTAATTAACTATGCTGCTTATGGGCTTACTTTAGTGTGTTAGCTTTTGTTTCTTGTTTCACACATCTGTATGTCGTTATCTAAAGAATGCGCTGCACTGTCTTCATTTAGTGCTGTTCAGTAGAACTTTCTGAGACCAGGTAAGTGTTCATTTTGCATTCCACAATATGGTAGCACTAGCCATTTATAATTTTGCAGAGCTTGAATGAGGCTAGAGCAATGGAAGAACTGAATGTTTAATTTAGTCACATGTGGCTAGTAAAGTTTCAGGGGCATCTGTTTTGTACACAGTTAATTAGGGCCAACTTTTTATCTAGGCTTACTTTATATAATCGGTTATCCCCACCGTAGAATTTGGAATGAAAGTATGTACTCAACCCAGATAAGTATACCTCAACATTTGACCAAGATTTTAGGTGACATAGGTCTTCATATCCAGAAATTGCTTTTAGGGAAGGATTCTGAGACCATATGGAAGTTTATAGAGGTGTATAGTTTTCTTTGGTGGGACAAAAGGTAGAATGTTGGGTTTTTCATGAAGGAAATAATGGGACAAGGGAAAAATACAATGAAGACACAAAATACCAAGAATGTTCACTACATTGTCAGGTAATATCATAGCTTCTCTGGACTTGAAGTATCTAATATGTAAAATAATGAAGTTGATTACTCTTGTTGCATGAGTTGTCTTTCCACCTAGAGTCTGGGATCTGAATATTTGCTGAATATGTGTAAGACATTATTCCAGCTCCTGTGGTAAATGGTAGTTGCATAAGATACAGTTCTTTAAGAATCTTGAAGGAAATGAAAGGTACTCTGGGGATCATTTAAAAAAGTTTTTTCTTTTTTTTTTTTTAATGGGAAACCCTACCCTTTGAAAGGGAGGTCATTTGGTGGCTCCTTTTAACTGACTTAGATAACCACTTAATCACTTTGCTGAAGAATTAACAGTATAAAAATGATCTGAATCCCAAAGTGTGATTATAGTCAGTTTAGCCTTCCTAAAACAGCTTTAATCATGCCACTCCCTTTTAAAAACTAGTAGTTTCCCAGTGCTCATGGAATTAAGTGGCTTGGTCTTTGGTCAGGTGTTTAAGAACTCCACAGTAGCCCTAACAAACCATTACAGCCTTACCTCTCACTCTTTTCCTAGCCTTACCCCAAGTTTCAGCCTTTAACATGCTGCCCTTTTAAATTTCTACCACAGTTTCTTTGTAAACATCTTTCAAGACTCACCTCAGGTGATACCTTCTTCACTGCACCATTTATGATTCTTTGAAGCTTCCATAGCAAATGTTCCTGGTACTTATGTGATGGAACATATCCCATTCTGTCTCATCGTCTATAGTTATTAGTGATATTTTATTCACCCTAGTAGATTGTTAGCTACCTAACAAGCAGGGACCATCCGTTTCTCTTTTTGTATTCTCTGAAACATCTAGAAGAGTGCCTTTTATGTAGTGGTTCCTTAATAGATAGCTGTGAAATTTTATTTCTCTTCCTTGATTTAAAAGGAAGCCTCATACCCCATGTAGAATATTTGCCCAAATTTACTGCCAAGGAAGTAGAGGCCAGAAAGTAGAAGTCCTGAGTTAGGGCGCTATAGTGTTGAAGGAAGGTTGTCTTTGTGGTGTTCTTAACTGTTTGGAATCGATAGTGTTTGAGGAAGATCACCACTGCTGTATAATACTGACTCCTTCACCTCGTCATTTACCTATTTATGTAGCAAGATTAGTGTCAAAATGATTCAAAGTATTGGGTGGCAAGTCATTTTAGCATCCAAGAAAATCTGAATACCTTTAAAATAGTAACAACTGGATTAGGTTATTTAATATATAATATCCATGTCAATACAAATGTATACTTTTTGAGAAAAAAGAAAACATCTTACTCTGTACCCATTGCTATGAATATTTAGAAAACATGAGTCAAGTTGGGAAGAAATCAGCTCAGAGAAATGACCGTTTCTTGGAGTGGAGTGGTGATGGTAAAGATAATTAAATACTATATGGGATTGGTTAACCAAGTATAAATAGAGCACACAATGAATAATATCTAGTATGGCATTATCTACTCCTAGATTAAGCTATCAGTTAATAACTATCTTTTGATTTATTTTTTCTACTGCAATAGTCTAAAATCATTTTTATCTGGTTTTATAATATAATTTTTTGCTTACATTTAAAAATAGCGATTCATGATATTTCAGATTTTAAAGATCTGATGCAAAAGAAACTGGAAAGTTTTTAGCTCCATAGTTTAGTTTTACTTAGCAAGCATTTTCTCTGCTTTCTACATAATTTCTGAGCTGTAGGCTAGGGTGTAGCACAAGTCTAATTTAGAGCAAATTTATTCTAAGCACTTACATTTTCTGGGAAAAAGAGGTAATAAAAGCCACATGGCTTAAAAGGCATGGCCTTCCATCTTCTGCTAGGCTAGAATAAACAGACCCTTGTACATTGTTAAGTGAAACAATCTCAGTAGGCTCTTAGACTTGTAAGAGTGACATGATTAATTTTCAGTAAAGTTTTCTTGGATATCAGAAAATAGTAGAAACATTTTAAACTAGATTATTTTCAGATGATGAACACGTGGCATGAGTTATTGGCTGACAAATGATATAACCTGTGTCAGCATTGTGAGACATTAAAGGGGTAATTTGCCTTGTTACCATGAGTAAGAGGATGTCACCCATTTAGAGTAGCTCAGCATTAAAAAAATGTTTTCACCTATTATTGGGAAATATTTTAACTTATGGTTTATTCCTCCTGAGCTTTGTCTAGAAAGATTACTATGTGTGCTGCTGACTGTATGAGGCAGTGTGAAGCAATGTGTTTTTTTTTTTAACAACAGTTTGCTAAAAGGAATTTTTTTTTTCCTTTCGTAAAAGAGATTCTTGAAGGTTAAAGTTGAAAATGTAATTTAGGCATTAAAAGAACTTTTAGGGTTTTCGTGATTGAAGACAATCATTCTAAGTTGCATACAAATAAAATAGAAACACTTTTTTCTTTCTTATTATAGGTGGCTTTCTAGAAGATGACCATAGAGGACCTACCAGATTTTCCAGTAGAAGGAAATCCTTTGCTTGGAAGATACCCATTTTTATTTTCAGGTTCTGATACTCCTGTCATCTTTTCCATTTCTGCAGCACCGATGCCTTCAGACTGTGGTATGTTAAGTAGCTGTACTTATTGTCTATCAACTGGTAACTTGACTTCTTCTGTATTATGCCCTTTTTGCCTCATAATTTTTCCTAAAATCATTTTTTATGGTTTTTATAAAATTGCTAAAATTTTCCTTTTTGAAAAATACAATTGCTTGTTGCTTTTTCTGCCTCTTAAGCAAAATGCTTTATTTCTGCAGTCAGCATTTTTGTTATATTATGTTAAAATGTTCATTTTAAGCACCATGGTGGATTTAGAGGATTTTATTTTTAGAATGCAGTGGTGCTTAGATATCTAGCATTCTTCTGCTATTGATGTATTTATTTTGGTTAAATATACTGACTTGCTAAAAAAGTCATGTGCTTAGATAGGGTAAGAGATCCTTCCCTGGAATGTGGAATAAGGCTGGTTAATATTTAAATTGGCCCATTTAAATCTTCTCTGTAAAATGTTAATTTAGAGGCATTCTACTTTGCATCTATTTAGACTTTTCCTCCCAGGTAGTTGATAACTGAATAAAAGAAAACCAGGAGATAGATTTGATAGAATAGTTACATTTCCAATTTAGAGTTTTTCAAGTAACATATTGGGTCACTATTTGGAGTTGTCTTTGGAGGTAGAGATAATACAGTTTTTAAATATTAGTAGATAAAAAGTTATTAGATTGGATGAAACTAAAAAGACAAATTCCCATTCCAGTACAGTAATTTCTTATCTCCAAGTATCCTTTTTTCCGTTTTGGTATTCAGATTCTGTAGCAGTTTACCTATAGCAGTCATCAGAAGTATTACATAAAACCTGTACCTTGATCCTAGGAATTATTTGCAGCTTTTATAAAAATTGACTGGGTTTATTTTCAGATATAACAAAATCAGCTATGCAAGGGAAAGCTTCCGCCAAAGCACAGTGTATCTTGCTCATGACACTTGTCTAACTCTGTCTTACATTATAATCGTCTTATTTCCTTTCCTAGACTGTAGCTCTTTGGGATGCAGTAGCAATTGTGTTTTATTTTTATCTCATAAAGGCTGATATAGTCATTTGTTGGTATTAATAGTAGTTGCTCAGTGTTTGTTGAATAAATACATTGAATGAAAGGCAACGTTGGATATTGATTTCCTTGTGCAGTGGTAGAGACAGGCAGGAGCATTTACCTGGAGATTCAGAAAAAGCAGGTCTCAAGAAGAGAGAAGGGAGAAGTGTTCCAGGAAGAAAAACAGAGCATTAAAGGCAGCCTTGGGGGGAAACCTTGATGTGTCCCAAGAATTACAGGAAGGGTGTGGTGGCTGAGACGCAGTGAATGAGGGAAGAGTGGGAGGAGGTGAAGCTGGAGAGTAAGGCGGGGCCAGATCAGACAGGTCAGGTAGGTGGGCCTTGGTAAGGAGTTTGTATGTGAAATAGAGAGAAATAATGAGAAATAATGAGAGTAAAACCAAGAAACAAAAACAAACCACTCCACAAAGACCAGAGGCATGCAACTCAGCGTTGACTCTCAAAGTGGTTACCCTGTAACACTATATACTGTCCTTGCAGAAAGATTTTTGGAATTCTTTGCTGTGAAATGCCTTCACTGTCAGTTCACACAGAACACAATTACATATATTATAAACACCATAATACCTTATTATTATTTTTGCTTAAAAGGTGAGTTATCTGTTAAAGAAATTTAAATAAATAACATTAAAATCTTATGTACCCATGTAGTGGCCATTTCTAGTGTTCTTCATCCCGTTGTGTAGAGCCAGATTTCCACACGATGCCATTTTCCTCCTACCTAAAGGACTTCCTGTAGCATTTCTTACAGTGAAGGGCTGCCAGTGCTGAGTTCTTCCAGCTATTTTATGTCTGAAAACATCTTTATTTCACCTTCTTTTTTGAAATATGTATTTGCTGGGTATAGAATTCTGGGTTAATAGTTTTCTTTCAGTACTTTAAAGATGTCGCTCTCCTCTCTTCCCACCTGCATTGTTTCTGATGAGAAATCTGCTATCATTTTTGTTTCTCTGTATGTAATGCTTTTTTTTTTCCTGATTACTTTTAAGATTTTTCTCTTTATTATTGTTTTTGAGCAATTTTACTGTGATGTACTTAGGTATAGTTTTATGTTCTTGTGCTGAACATAAAAACCGTGCTGATCTGTAGGTTTCAGTTTTGATCAAGTTTGGGAAATCATTATTTTAGATAATTTTTCTGCTCCTTCTTCCCCTTTTCAGAGACTCCAGTTACATGCGTGAAATTGTCTCACAGCTCACTGATGCTTTTTTCATATTTTAAAAATTCTTTTTCTATCTGTTTTGAGTAGTTTCTGTTGCTGTGTCTTCAAATGCATCTTTTCTTCTGCAATGTCTACTTCATTAGCTACTTATCTCATCCAGTGCAGTTTTCATTTCATTCAGATGGAATTTCCATCTCTAAAGTTTGATTTGGGTATTTTTTATGTCCATGTCTCTAATCAACCCTTGAACATTTGGAATATAGTTGTAATAACTGTTGTAATGTCCTTTTCTATTAATTGTAATGTCCGTGTCAACTCTAGGTCTGTTTTGATTTATTATTCTCCTGGTTATGAATCATATTTTCCTTTTTTTTGTATGCCTGGTAATCTTTAATTGGATGACAGACATTGTGAATTTTACCTTTTTAGGTGCTGGATATTTTTTATATTCCTGTAAACATGCTTGAGCTTAATTCTGGGATGCAGAAACATGGAAATTTGACCCTTTGAGGTCCTTATCAGTTCATTCAGTCCCCTGTAATTAATTCTTGGTCTGCTTGATTTTGGGTTAACAGCCTCACAAATCCACCAATTTTTCATTAGAGTTCTGAAAATTCTTACCCAGTCCAATGGTATGATCTTAAAGTTATCAGAAACCTGTACTTGTCAGAGTCTTTTCCACAAATCTTCTTGCAATTTTATATCATAGCTACTTGCAAAAGCTTTGAGGAAAACATCAGAGTAAAATAATAACTTTCTATAGATGACAAAAGCCTTAAAATGGCCATAAAGATTTGATGACAGTTAATTATAAAAGTTGGCAAAGAAATTTGGTTATTTCTGTGACAACATTTTAAGATAATAACTGGAATTATGACTGATAACATTATACCAGAACATATTAAATTTTTAGGAATTTCATACAATTTCTGAAACGTTGATAACAGTCATACAAAAATAGCATACAGAAAGTTTAGCATCACCTTTATTTGACAATGCTTCCCATGCAATTTAACATCAAATAATCATAATTAGTTTCACCTTTATTTGACAGTGTTTCCCATGCAGATAAACCTAATTAGTTTAACATCTCTGATGTTAATCTGAGATTAGTCTGAGGTCAAGAAGACTTCATCTGGAATTTGATTTTGGGGAAGTTTGTCAAAAATCTCAAAAGGTTCAAAACAGTTGATTAAATAGGATCACAAGTATTTAGTTATCCATTTAACCAAAGTGACAATCAAAGATTTCAAAGGGAAATTACAGAAAGCCGTATATTAATAGTTGTTTTTAAAAAGACCAAAAAACCTAGCTCTTTAATGGAGAAGTTTAAGTAATAGAAGACCTGGCCAAGACAACATGAAATACAGAAAGTTATCTTGACAAAACACACAATCTGTATTTCCTAGACAGACCACTCAAAAGTTAAAGAGAAACCTTTCACAATCTCCCATCAAGAACAAACCAATAGTCCAAGAACATTTTGTCATTTTACCACAGAGGAACACAAATGCTAGTTTTGCATCATTTTGATATTACTGGTAATAAATTCATTCCATTTTAGCCAGCTTGACCACCCAAGATTCTCTCTCCCTGTCCTTCTCTGTAACTTCATATAGCCATTTAGTTTTCGTCCTCCATTTTCCTTTTTCCTCAACAAAAAACACATCTTCATTCCTCATACTTTTTCTTGACTCTCATGCCAACATTCTGTAGATCGGTAAATCTGTGAATACACTGTAATATCTAGAAGCTTATGTTTCCTTATAGTATAGTTTTTCAGGATAGCACAGGACATGTTTACTAACAGACCCAAATATCTTTAGTTCCTTTGTCCAAAAATAGATAAACTTATGTTTAGCAATTAACATTTCAGGATTTATCTTATGTGGACTTACATCAATTGAATTCACTTGTTTTTAACAATTGTGCTTGGATTACTCATGAAAATTTCATGAGACATTAAATAGCTAACCATCATCTTATTTTTCTTGCTCAAAAATTTTATAATATAGAGATAGCATTAAATTATTTGTAATTCTCTTGTTTTTAACATGAGCTCATTTGAATAGTAAACCTAGGTAGAATGAAAGTTGTATGTCTGCATTATATTTAATGCTGACAACTTTTTAAAAATAAACCAACAATATTTTTATTTATAAAAGATTACCCAAGTCACATGAACTTGAAAAGCATTTAGTTTAGTTCCTATTTTTCTAAGAGTTTTAGGAATACTTAATTTATCTAAGAACTTGTTTTTACTTAATGTGTATTGGACGTAAACATAAACATACAGACATGGAGATCTGATAGCTTTTATTTCAAACTTTTAGCCGTGTTTCAAGTACAATAAATAACAAAGCTTACTAGTTTATAAAAGAGGCTGGATCCAAATTGTGTCTCTGGCAGATGGAACAAGTCAAGGTTACCTGCTCAGATGGCTAAAGCTTTTTACTAAAGATGTTCCATTTGCATGCTGTAAGGATTTTTTTTAGAGAAGATATTTTTGATTCTGCTTTTAAAAAAAATTCCCTACCTTTTTTGATTGTTCAAGATAGTAGAATCTGATTTTTTTCCTCTTAAAATGTTTTTTTCCTTCATGAGTCATTCTCTTTTATTCTCTAGTCATGAAATGATACTTTTTTCTGAATCTTAGGAAAGAAAGAAGTTTTAAGAAATACTTAGATCACGTGTTCAATTTTGTTTAGTATTCCATGTTTTTACTAATACAGATTCCAAAATAACCCAGTTACTTTGTCCCAAGCTTTCTTTCATTTCTGCATTGCAAGATAACTACTTCTGTATTGGTTGGAATAGCATTTCCCCTCATGTTTCTTTAGTGGGCAAAGAGTGATGTTTGCTTATGATAAAAAATTAGGAAAATACAGTGAGGTAAAAAGAACGTTTGAAATTACAAGCTTTCCTAGTACATTTAATATTTTGTCATATTCCTTCTTTTTATATATGTTTTAATCACAGATGTGAATCTGCTGTTCATAACATTTATGTTTTGAGAGGCAAAAATGTTAATGAAATTTGACAAATTTTCTGTGCCTTAGAAATAGTACTTGCAAAATTCAGAGTTTCAGATCCGTGCACTCCCACTGGTTTCATTTGAAATAAAATGTGGCATGATACCTGGAATTCTCATGTCACAACACTTTAGACATGCCTCAGAGTTTCTCAAGATCCTACTTTGGTTTTGGGAATTGCTTAAGGTGAACCTACTGTTACTAGCATCTAAAGATATTTGTATACTTGAACCTTGGTCTTATTGTTTATTATTTGCAATATATTTATTTGAAACTTCTAACAAATTTAATTTACACCTTTTTTGTTGAAAACAGAATTTTCTTTCTTTGATCCTAATGATGCATCATGCCAGGAAATTCTCTTTGATCCCAAAACTTCGGTCTCAGAATTATTTGCCATTTTAAGACAGTGGGTTCCTCAGGTACAGCAAAACATTGATATTATTGGAAATGAGGTAAGGAATTTTAAATTCTAAGTTTTGCATTGTTAGGATTGTTAATAGTATAGAGTTTTTTTCCATCTGAATACAAAGACGGTGATAAAGGAGAAGTCTTTTAAAGGTTCCGATGTTTATTTTTGTTTGTATTCCCAGGTTCCTCAGGAGGCAGTGAGTTGGCAGGATACATTCTCCCTCTTGTTCCTCACGCTCTGCACTTTCTACCCACTGGAGTTCTGACCTCAGGGACTCTTGGTGGGAGCAGGGAGAGGCATTTTCATGTTTTCTTCTTTTTACAAATGAATTTTGCAAACTTTTATGCATTTCATGAAGTGATTTGATTACCATCATGTTCTACCTACACTTGTGGGTGGTTTGGTAAAGATCTAGCCAGGGGTCCTCAAACTACGGCCCGCGGGCCACATGCGGCCCGCCGAGGACATTTATCCGGCCCGCCGGGTGTTTTTGCCTGTTTTGTTTTTTTTACTTCAAAATAAGATATGTGCAGTGTGCATAGGAATTTGTTCATAGTTTTTTTTTAAACTATAGTTCGGCCCTCCAACGGTCTGAGGGACAATGAACTGGCCTCTTGTTTAAAAAGTTTGAGGACCCCCGATGTAGGCTTTATCTAGAACTATGTTTGATAAAAACATAATTTTTTTAATATTTGAGTTTTTGAGGGAGGATTCCTTGACCAGCATGTTGTCGTATTGTAGGAAGAGAGTGCTTATACGTTTTTCAAATATTGTTACACCTATTAGAAAGAAAATTCTGCTCGTGTTTGAGAGGAATGTATTTGGAGTGCCAGATTACTTTGGAATAATCTTTAAGAATTTTTTTCAGTCTGGTGATGAGTTCAGTTTTCATTATTGTTGAGTACAGATTTAAAATTTACTCTCCAGAGAAGTCAGTTCTATACTTTTTGCTGAGAAGTAATTCAGATAAGAAAGACTAACTTGGTTCCTCAGCATTGGGTTGAAAGTAACCGGTACTTCAGTAGTTAGGTTGTTACCATATTTTCCTTGGCTTCTTCAGATTCTTAAGAGAGGTTGCAATGTGAATGATAGAGATGGATTGACAGATATGACTCTTTTACATTACACCTGTAAGTCTGGAGCTCATGGCATTGGTAAGTATGTGGTAAATCTATTAATTGCTTACATCATCTGCATTTGTTCTTGTATAATCAATGTTTATGCCAAGTGGGAGTCCCTGGCTGATGATAATGTTGCCTGAAGATGTGAGGATTCAGTTAGGGTTTTCCAAAATCCTTGTTCTCTTTTCTCAGGGATGTGTTTATACCTGCCTGGTCCCTCTCAACTTTTTTGAAACAGGCTTCATGTCTGATTGCTTACTAGGTGAGAGTAACTGGTAACACCCCAAAATCTTTCTGAGGGTTTACAGCCAGGTTTGACAATCCAAGGTCAGTCTTCCAGGCATACTAATCCCCACAGACCCCATTCTTTAGGCCTGTTTAAGGTCTCTTCCTACATGTGTAAAATATGTGTGTATTTTCCAAAATTGGTATTCTCCTGAGCTTTACAATTTTATAAACCTGCCTCTCTTATTTAACTACAGGTTGTGATCATCTCTCCCTGTTTCAATAGGCTGATACAGTGCTTCTTAAATTATTGGTGGTGAAGGACTCTTTTTTTCTCTTTTTGCAATCCATCGTGGACTAATACTTTTGTAAAATAAAAACAAATTTGTAATAGAAAAATGAAATAAAGATATAAAATATAAACCCAAATGTTTTTCAAAAGGCATGAAATTACATTTCAATTAATATAATCAGAAGAAACATTAAATAGGGGGAAAAGTTACAGAAAGTACAAACAGATTACAGTTTGGGACTGGCAGTGGTCCACAGAGTTCACTTTGAGTAACACTTGATAAAGTACGTTGTATGTCTCTGTGGCTTCACAGTGTTCCATTATATGGATGTCTCCACTTACTTAAGCAGTTTCTTATTCTTGTACTTTAAGGTTATTTCAGAATTAGTAATAAACAGTGCAGTGATGAACATCTTTACAGCTAAGTGTTTATCTGCGTCCCTGAGTATGATTGTTTTCTTGTAATAAATTCCTGAAAGACCAAATTTTGAGGCGTAAGTATATATTCAGTATGTTGTTTGCTTCGGCTTTTAAAATGAGGTAGTAGAAAGTCATCCATTGGAACCTAATATTTGCACTGCAGAAAAATAATTTAGAAAATCTTCTGTAGGTGATGTTGAGACAGCTGTAAAATTTGCAACTCAACTTATTGATTTGGGAGCAGACGTTAGTTTGCGGAGTCGCTGGACAAATATGAATGCTTTGCATTATGCTGCTTATTTTGATGTCCCGGAACTTATAAGAGTGATATTGAAGACATCAAAACCAAAAGGCAAGTATTATCAGATCACCATTAGATGTTATTAATTGAACACTTTAGTAGTGGCATAAAAATTATGATTCAAGGAGGTTTGTACTTCTAATCCATCTTGTTTCATATGCCTTTTTACCCCATTTATTTCTGAGATAGTTTAAAATTTCTTTATTGAAGATCAATTACTATTCTTTCAAGAAAGTCATCATACAAAGAGATACAAAATACAAAAGCATTCCCTGGATTTTCATATGTGTACAAATTTTCCAGTATAACATGGATTTTATGTGTAATTAATTCTGCATGCTTTATGATTCTTCGTCTTGCTTGGGTATCCAGAAATAGAGCAATAAAGCCTGCAGAAGTAGATATTGAAATAATAAAGACTATTCATTTTAGGTGGTGTTCAGTTCTGAAATTCTGTGATTTAACTTAAAGGATAATATTTTAGGTTTTTTTTATTCCTATTTTGATGGTGATATCCTAAAATTGAAGATCAGAATGTCTAAGTCACAGTCCTGGTATTTTGACTTTCTCTCTGTTCCTGCGTTTGGGGGTCGTTTGCAAGTGAATAGTATTACTTTAAATTAAAGTGAATGTACGGTGTTTTCCCCATTGTAGAAGACATGTTTTAGAAATTCAATAGATAATTTTCTTAGAATGTTCATTTCTAACCTCTGATTTGCATAATTGTCCATTTTCTCTTTAAAATTATAACTTTTCACTTTCTGAATGATATTGGGAAGAAAATTTCTGTCATTAGTACTATGTCTTTAATAAGTTAAGGAAGTTTGTCTTGAGCATGTCTGGGTTGTTTGAAGTAGTTGGTAGGGCATGTGGGGTGGTGTCATTTAGATTAGGGTATGATTTGTAGATCCAGAGGAATATTAAACCTTTGTTATAGAATACATTCAAAATGGGATTGCCAAATCTGGAGGATTTCTGTGTTTTGAGTATAACATAATGATGATTTATTAAAAGTTGTTAAAATGTCCTTAGAATTACAAGACTCCTTTTCTTATAATGAAATCCAAATTCATTTATTGAATGGAATATTATGAATCAAGATGTATGTAAGCATTTGTATGTTTAATTAGACTTTAACTGATTTGAAAATTTTGCCTTGTTTTACCTGCCAGGATTAGCAGTCTTTTTCTATAAAGGGCCAGATGGTAAATATTTTAGACTTTTTTAGACCATATTGCCTCTGTTCATGAATGAGTATGCCTATGTTCCAATAAAACTTTATAAAAACAGATGGTGGGTTGAATTTGCTCCGTGGGTCATAGTTTGCTTATCCCTGACCTCAACCCTACTACTGTACCTCACTGTAGTTGTCATGGCAAATATGCAGGAGATTTAGGGAGAGATTATGGTAAGCTAATTACTTTTATAATTATGTATCATTGCCATTATTTGTTTAAAAATATGGTTAATTTGTTATAGTTGGAAAAGCCTTGATAATATCACTCCATTTTGTAATGAATTTTGTTGTACTAAGAAAATAATTATTTTAACCAGATTGTAATATAAAGATTTTGTTCCATTGTGAAATGGTGCTTCTAGTGGGTTGATTTAAGTCTTATAAATGCTTAAAAAAGTCCCTTCCCCCCCAAAAAACCTCCTGTCTCCTTTTAAGTTATATAGCTAAATTTAAAATTTTAATTAATATACTTGTGATGTTTAATTGCAGATGTAGATGCCACTTGCAGTGACTTTAATTTCGGAACAGCTCTGCACATTGCAGCGTACAACTTGTGCGCAGGGGCTGTGAAATGTCTGCTGGAGCAGGGAGCTAATCCCGCATTTAGGGTAAGAGGTTAAATTAAAAGTGAGGAAAGAATATTAAAAGAATTTAAATTAAAGAACTTAAAAGTCTTATATTATCTTCCAGTAGAGTATTGAATCTGGATGTTTTCTTGATTATAGCCCCAATTTTGGAATTACAAAACTCTAGTTCCTGTTTCTTTTCTTTTTAAGAGAAGGGATCTCGCTCTATCACCCAGGCTGGAGTGCAGGGATGTGATCATAGCTCACTGCAGCCTTGAACTCCTGGGCTCAAGCCGACCTCCTGCCTCAGCCTCCTGAGTAGGCTGGGACTACAGAACTATTGCCACACCCAGCTACATAGTTTCTGTTTGTGAAGTCTGAGTTCCCATGGGTGGGCAGGAGAGATCACAGAGCCAAGGTGGCAACACTGAACAGCTGGGTCTGGGATTGGGAGGCCAGTCAGTCCTGTGACTTTTGTTTCCAAACTTGCACACTCGGTGCCTGTGCAGCCAAGCCAGGGTGCTCACCTCCACCCATGGCCTGAGCACGATGCATCTGATCCGTGAGGCCTCCCTCACCACTCTGTATAAATAGCTCCCCCTACATCCATCTCTGTTCCCTTGTTGTTTATTCCCCTTTCCTGCTTTTTTTTTTTCATTTGTTTGTTTCTCTAGGCAAGTTGTTACCATTTATTATACCATATAATTTACTTGTTTTATTTTTTATGGTTTGTATGTCCCTCCAGAATGTGTTCTCTTTGAGGGCAAGGCCTTTTTATTTTCTTCACTGTGGTATCTTCAGCACCTAGGATGGTGCCTGGCATATTGTAGGTGTTCAGGAAATATTTTCGAATAAATAAATGACGAATGAATTTAACTTAAAATTCCTCCAACAAAAATTTTATATGACTGTCTAGTGCCCTAAGTACGTAAGAGTTGAGAATTTTTCTCGTCTTTATTTGTAGAATGACAAAGGACAGATCCCTGCTGATGTTGTCCCAGACCCAATAGACATGCCATTAGAAATGGCTGATGCTGCAGCAACTGCCAAAGAAATCAAGCAGATGCTACTAGATGTGGTGCCTCTGTCATGTAATATCTCAAAGGCCATGCTTTCAAATTATGATCATGTTACTAGCAAGGCAATGCTGATGTCGCTTGGCCTGAAGTTGGGGGATCGTGTTGTTATCGCAGGACAGAAGGTATAGTAAGTAGCTTCAATCTCTAAAGCCGTGTCCGGGGTCATTGTGTCTGTGGCCTGTGTTCAAGGGAGTGTACAGTATGGTCAGGGTTTTGAATTTTTTAAAAAAATTTCTAACATATAGATAGACAATGGAAAATGTAAAACTTAGATGCAAATTTACTACAAGGTTTTTTGTTTGTTTGTTTTTGTTTTTGAGACAGAGTCTCACTCTGTTGCCTGGGCTAGAGTGCCGTGTCGGCCTAGCTCACAGCAACCTCAAATTCCTGGGCTCAAGCGATCCTCCTGCCTCAGCCTCCCAAGTAGCTGGGACTACAGGCATGTGCCACCATACCCGGCTATTTTTTTCTATATATATATTTAGTTGTCCAGCTAATTTCTTTCTATTTTTGGTAGAGGTGGGGTCTCACTTATGCTCAGGCTGGTCTCGAACTCCTGAGCTCAAACCATCACCCGCTTCAGCCTCCCAGAGTTCTAGGATTTCAGGCGTGAGCCACCACGCCCGGCCAACTACAAGGTTTTAATATGATCTAAGAATACAAACTATTTGAATTTGATAATGAAGACATCTTTATTTGAATAAAGAGCAGCGTATAGTGGAACTGTTGAGTGGATTTAGAGGCGTGAGCTGAGGGGTGGTCTGGCCTGGAGGATTTTCCTCGCAGCCCCCAACAGTGCTTCTTCCTCTGCCACTACTCCTCGCAAGTGGAGCACAGGAGACCCCGGCTGTTCACGGGTATTTGTCTTTGAGATCCCTCGAAGAGGGAAATCTGAAATATTATATAACCCGACAACAGATTTATGTGGAAAAGAGGACTCCTCCTGCTCCCACCATCCCACTGAAAATTCTCCAGACGCCCCTGTTTCTCCAAGCTTCAGTTTCCATGTAGCAGTCACTTGTCAGTTTCTTTTTTTTTAATATCTCACGTAGGAAGTGTTTTCGTTTCTGTTCTTAATGTTGAGGTTAATAGGGAGCTTGGTATGGAGAGTGGAACAGGGCATTCCAGCTGGCATATTGAATTTCCCAATACGGTCACATCTCAGTATTTGGGTGGTCCTGTGGGGAAGGTGATGCAAGTTTCTGAGAAAAAAATGAAATTTAAAGGTTTGATTTATTGAGAAAATTGCTGCAAAATGGAAACAAAACTACAAACAAGGTATTAGAAAATGGCATTCACCAACTTAAAAAATGATGCATTTATAGGACATTTTTTAGTTTTTCATTGTCTTGTCTGTGGAACTAAAATATCAAGAAATTACGAATGCATACCCTTTTTAAATTTAGGGTTAATATTCACCTTCTGTAGTCTCTTTGTATTGTGTCTGAGAGTGAATTAAGAGTTCCATTGTTTTGTTTTACTTTTTATTTTGGATAATTTTAAACTATACAAAAGTAGAAGCATGTGTAATGAATATGCTTATGCTATTAATAATCAGCTAGGTTTAATTTTATCAATTTATGGACAGTCTTGTTCTGTTTATATTTTCTCTCAGTCTGTTGCTTGTCTTTTCATTCTTGTAAGAGTATCATTCAAAGACCTGATGTTTTAAATTTTGATGAAGTCAACTTTTTTCTTTTATGGATTATGTGTTTAATATCACATCTAAGAAATATTCTGTGCTCATCCAGAAGTTTATAGTTTAGTGTAGTTTTATATTGTATAGAGTGAGTTTCTTTCTTTTTTCTTTTTGCATATGGTTATGTATTTGTTCCAGCACCATTTTTTGAAAAGACTATTGTTTCCCCATTGAATCGCCCTTGCACCTTTCCAACAATCGACTGGCTGTATATATGTGGGTATATTTCTGGATTCTACTCTGGTCCATTGACCTAAAGACTACCCTTTTTCCAATACTGTTATGATTACTGTTGCCTTATAGTGAGTCTGGCAATCAGGTAGTGTTAAGCCTTCAATTTTTTTTCCAAAATTGTTTTGACTATTCTACTTCCTTTCCCTTTCCCTGCACGTTTTAGAATCATCTTGTATATTTTTATTAAAAATCCTTCTGGGATTTGAATAGAGTTGTGTTGAATCTGTAGGTCAGGTTGAGGAGAATTGACATCTTAAAAATACCGAGTCTTTGAATTCATAAGCACAATATATCTATTTTTATGATTCTTTGGTTTATTTCATCAGGGATTTGTAGTTTTAAGCATACAGATATTACATATGCTTTGTTAGATTTCTACCTAAGTTTTTCATGATTTTTGGTGCTATTGTAAATGGTGGTGTTTTTAAAATTTCATTTTCCAATTTTTCATTGCTAGTATATAGAAATACAGTGGATTTTTTTTTTATATTGTCTGTGTATTCTGTAAGCTTGCTAAATTTATTTGTTCTATTGGCCTTTTTTTTTGCGTATTCTTTGAGATATCCTATGTAAACAATCATGTTTTCTGAGAGTAGAGTCAGTTTTCTTTCTTCTTTTCCAATCCGTATACATTTTATTTATTTTTCTACCCTATTTCATTTACCTCCAGTAAAACAATGATAGGAGTGATAAGGGCTGATGATGTCTTAGCTTTGTTCCCAGTCTTAGGGGGAGGGCACTCAGTTTTTTCATCATTAGGTCTGACATTTGTTAGCTGTAGATTTTGTGTAGATGCCTTTTAGCAAGTTGAGGAAGTTCTCATCTATTCCTAATTTGCTGAGAGTTTAAAAAAATTATTATCGTGAAAGGATGTTAAAATTTTCTAAAGGCTTTTTCTCTGTCTGCTGAGATGACAAGTCTTTTTTTCCCCCTTTAGTCTGTTGATGTGATGAATTACTTTGATTGATTCTCAAATGTTGAACTAGTCTTGCATTCCCGTGATAAACCTCACTTGGTCATGATGTATCATCCTTCCTGTATATTGCTGGATTTGATTTGTTATTATTTTGTTGAAGATTCTTGTGTCTGTGTTTTTGATGGATATTGGTCTATATATAGTTTGCTTATAATGTCTTTGACTGATCTTTGATATCAAGGAATGTTGCCTTCATAAAACGAGTTGGGAATTGATCCCTCCACTTTTATGTTCTAGAAGAGTTTGTATAGAATTATTACTTTTCCTTTAAATTATTTGGTAGAATTCATTGGTGAAGCCATCTGGGCCTAGAGAGTTTTTGTTTTGTTTTGTTTCCTTTCTTTCTTTCTTCCTCCCTCCCTCCCTCCCTTCCCTCTTTCTCCCCTTCCCCCCTTCCTTCCCTCCTTCCCTTTCTTTTAGGTTTTTAACTACAAATTCAAGTTTGTGTCTTTCAAGGAATTGGAGCAATTCATCCCATTTGTCAAATTTATGGGCAGAGAGTTCATAGTATTTTATGACTATCTTTTTAAATGACTCAGGGTCTGTAATAATGTCCATTTCATTTGTGATGTTTGTAATTTGTCTTCTCTCTCTCTTTTTCCCCTCTTGGTCTCCAGCTAGAAGTTTATTAATCTTTATCCTTCCAAAGAACCTGCTTTCAGTTTCATCGATTTTTCTTTATTGTTTTTCTGTTCACAATTTCTTAATTATTTCCTTCCTTTTGCTTCACTTTCTAGTTTCTTAAAGTAGAAATTTAGATAATTGTCTTGAGACTTTTAAAAATATAATCATTTAATGCTATAGATGCTCCTCTAAGCACTGCTTTTGCTGCATTCCACAAGTTTTGGTAAATTATCATTTTCACTCAGTTCAAATTATTTTCTAATATCCATTAAGACTTCTCCTCTTTTAGCCATGGTCTATTTAGGAATATATTGTTTAATTTCCAAATATTTGGAGTTCTCCATATATTTTTCTGTTAGTGATTTTTAGTTTAATTCCATTATGGTCTGAGAACATATTCTTTATGATTTCTGTTCTTTTACATTTGTATTCTGTTTTGGGCAGAATGTTTTACAAGTGTCAGGTCAAGTTGTTTTATAGCTGATTTTAAACTGATATTCTACCTGCTAGGTCTGTTGATTACTAAGAGAGGTGTATTGAAGTCTCCAATTGTAATGTGGATTTGTCTATTTCTCCTTTCAGTTCTATTGGTTTTTACTTCATGTATTTTGAAGCTCAGTTGTTGGGTGCATACACATTTAAGATTCCTAGGTTGTCTTGTGAATTGACTCCTTTATTATTATTTGATGTCTTTTTTTATCTTTGGTAATATCCCTGTTCTGAAGTCTACTTTGAGAGAGTGAGTTTTTAAAAATGTCCATGGTAAAGTAAATTTGCAAGAGTAGGACTCTTGGAATTACTAGTAATACTCAAAAGTTATTCTGATTTATATTTTCTTTAGGTTGGGACATTAAGATTTTGTGGAACAACTGAATTTGCAAGTGGGCAGTGGGCTGGCATTGAATTGGATGAACCAGAAGGAAAAAACAATGGAAGTGTTGGAAAAGTCCAGTATTTTAAATGTGCCCCCAAATATGGTAAGATTGATATTATTTAACCTAGTAAGACTTAATTAAAAATAATTGTTTTACTCTTTTACAGTCTTTTTTTTAATATTTTTTTTTATTTCAGCAGATTATAGGGGTACAAATATTACGGTTACGGAGGGGATGGGTATATACAAACATAACAAGTGAGATGTGCAACATTTGGGGGATGGTCACACTTGAAGCTCTGACTCAAGGGGGGAGGGAGGACATGGGCAATATACGTAACCTTAATATTTGTACCCCCATAATATGCTGAAATAAAAAAAAAAGAAACAATATTACCAGTATTTCAGAAGCCCCCTCATGCCCCTTCCTGGCTAATAATTCCTTTCCTTTCCTCCTCCTTCTTTCTCTTTGAGATCTAATTTACAAGCCATAAAATGTATCCATTGTAAATATACCATTTTATGATATTTTATAAATTTATATAGTTGTGCAACCATCGCCACCATCCAGTTTTAGAATCCATCATTCCAAAAAGTTCCATTGTTCAAGGTCAGTCCCTGTTGAAGGTCAATCCACACTCCCATCCTCAGCTCCAGGGAACTATTCATCTGCTCTCTGTCTCTAGAGTTTTGCCTTTACTAAAATTTACATAAAAGTAGAAGCATACAGTAGTAGACATATAATAATACTATTTCGTATTACGACTTTTTAAATCATAAAATGTGTAAATATGAATATGGCCAGATTAGAGTTTCCCAAGTCTGCAATGTGAAACAACTTTAGGTCCTCAATAAAATACTAGCAAACAGAATCCAGTACATTAAAAATATTACTCACCATGATCAAGTGGAATTCATCCCAGGGATGCAAGAATGGTTCAACATATGCAAATCAATAAATGTGATACATCACATCAACAGAATCAAGGACAAAAACTATAAGTTCACTTCAATAGAAAAAGCATTCAATAAAATTCATCATCCCTTCATGATAAAAATCCTCAACAAATTGGAAGGAACATACTTCAATACAATAAAGTCCATATATCACAAGCCTACAACTAATATTATACTGAATGGGGAAAAAAAATTGAAAGCCTCTCCACTATGATCTGTAAGAAGACAAAGGTGCCCACATTCACCACTATTATTCAACATACTACTGGAAGTCCTAGCCAGAGCAATTAACCGCTTCGGTACCAGCGTCAACTATAGTCGATAGCCACAGATGAACGTGCACAGCCCAGCACTGACTGTAGCCAACAGCCACAGATGAACGTGCACAGCGACTTTAGCCGACAGCCATGATATGACTTTTCAAATTTTTTATTTATCAAAATAAAATCGTGAACATTTAAAAATAACGTAATGAAAGCATATATGTATATGTTACCTATTCTGATTTACGTTACAAGTAAAGCTGCCTGTAAAGTGAAACAAGCTTTCAGTGCTTTAAAGCTTTCCTCATCACACAAGAGCAAAACGGATGCGTCGTCAATGCACAGCACACACTGCCGTGCGGACTGTGAGTGCCGGCTGTGGGCGAGGCTTCGCGGCTGGTGAGCGCGGTACTGAATTGGTTTAGCAAGAGAAAGAAATGAAGGACGCCCGAGTTGGAAAGGATGAAGTCAAATTAGCCTTGTTTGTAGATAACATGATCTTATATTTAGAAAAACCTAAAGACACCACTAAAAACTCTTAGAACTAATAAATTTAGTAAAGTTGCAGGATATAAACTCAACATGCAAAAACCAGTAGTGTTTATATGCACTAACAGTGATCAATCTGAAAAAGAAATCAAGAAAGCAATCCCATTTACAATAGCTACAAAAAATAAAATACCTAGAAATAAATTTAACTAAGGAAGTGAAAGATCTCTACAAGGAAAATCATAAAACACTGATGAAAAAAAATTGAAGAGGACACAAATAATTGGAAAGATTCCCCATGTTGATGGATTGGAAGAATTCATATTGTTAAAATGTCTATATTACCTAAAGCCATCTACAGATTCAATGCAATCCCTATCATAATAATAATGACATTCTTCACAGAAATAGAAAAAAACAATCCTAAAATTTATATAGAAGCCAGACTGGCTCACGCCTGTAACCCTAGCACTGTGGAAGGCCAAAGCAGGAGGATCACTCAAGGTCAGGAGTTCAAGACCAGCCTGAGCAAGAGTGAGACCTCATCTCTACTAAAAAAAAAAAAAAAAAGGAAAGAAAGAAATTAGCTGGACAACTAAAATATATAGAAAAAATTAGCCGGGCATGGTGGCACATGCCTGTAGTCCCAGCTACTCAGGAGGCTGAGGCAGAGAGATTGCTTGAGCCCAGGAGTTTGAGGTTGCTGTGACCTAGCCTGCTGCCATGGCACTCTAGGACAGGCAACAGAGCAAGCCTCTGTCTCAAAAAAAAAAATTATATGGAACCACAAAAGACCCTAAATAGCTCAAGCAATCCTAAGCAAAATGAACAAAGCTGGAGGCATCGCACTGCCTGATTTCAAATTATGTTACAAAGCTACAGTGTACCCAAAACATCATGTTACTGGCAAAAAAAAAAAAAAAAAAAAAAGACAACAACAAAAAACCAGACATACACCAATGGAACAGAATAGAGAACACAGAAGTAAATCTGCACACTGATAGCCAACTTATTTTAAACAAAGTCACCAAGAACATACATTGGGGAAAGAACAGTCTCTTTAATAAATGGTGCTGGGAAAACTGGATATCTGTATACAGAAGAATGAAATTAGATCCCTATCTTTCACCATATATAAAAATCAACTCAAAATAGATCAAAGACTTACATGTAAAACCTGGAACTACGCAACCATTAGAAGAAATCATTGGGGAAATGCTGTGGTTTTGGGTAAAACCTCAAAAACACAGGCAACAAAAGCAAAAATAGACAAATGGGATTACATCAAGTGAAAATGCTTCTGCACAGCAAAGGAAGCAATCAACAAAGTGAAGAGATAAACTACAGAATAGGAGAAATTATTTGCAAACTATCCATCTGATAAGGGATTAATAACCAGAATATATAAGAAGCTCAAACAACTCAATAACAAAAAAACAAATAATCTGACTCTAAAATGGGCAAAAAAGCTGGGTGCAGTGGTGTTCACCCATAGTCCCAGCTACTTGGAGGCTGAGGATCTCTTGAACCCAAGAGTTTAAGACCAGCCTGGGCAACATAGCGAGACCCCATCTCAAAAAAAGTGGGCAGGGGCAAAGACCTGAACAGACACATCTCAAAGGAAGACATACAAATGGCCAATAGGTATAGGAAAAAATGTTCAGCATCACTAATCATCAGAGAAATGCAAATCAAAACCACTATGGGATATCACTTCACCCCAATTAGAATGGCTATTATCAAAAAGACAGAAAATAACAAATGCTGGTAAGGATACAAGAGAAAGGGGAATGCTCAGACACTGTTAGTGGGAATGTAAATTAGTGCAGCCATTATGGAGAACAGTATGGAGGTTCCTCAAAAAATTAAACATAGAACTACCATATGATCCAGCAATCCCACTGCTGGGTATGTATCCGAAAGAAAGGAAATCAATATATCAAAGAGATATTTGCATTCCAACATTTATTGCAGCACTATTCATAATAAATAAGATATGAAATTAGTTGAAGTGTCCATCAATGGATGAATAAAGAAAATGTGATATATATATACATAATGAAATACTATTCAGCCATGAAAAAGAATGAAACCTAGTCATTTACAGCAACATAGATGGAACTGGTGGTCATTCTGTTTGGTGGAATACGCAGGCACATAAAGACAAATACTGCGTGCTTTCACTCATAGGTGGGAACTTAAAAAGTGGATCTCATGGAGGGAGAGAGTAGAATGGTGGTTACCAGAGGCTGGGAAGGGAAGGCAGAAGGTGAGAGATGAAGTGAAGTTGGTTAATGGGTATAAATACACAGTTAGATAGAAAGAATAAATTCTAGTGTTTGATAGCAAAGTAGAGAAATTATAATTAACAATAATGTGTTACATATTTCAAAAGGGCTAGAAGAAAAGGATTATAATGTTCCCAATAAAAAGAAAAGATAAAAGGTTGAGGTGATGGACATCTCAAATACCCTGATTTGATCATTACACATTATATACGTGTATCCAAATATCACATGTATCCCAAAAATATGTACGATTGTTATATATCAATTTTAGAAAAATGACTTTGGGTTGTATATAGACAACTATTCGATATCTTAGTTGTGTATTTTGGATAAGACATATGAAAATAACTAGCACATCAAGCTCATGATGTCACAGATACTATTGCTTAGATCTGGAATAGTGTTTAAAAATAATTAATTAAGGAAACATTAAAAATAACACAGATAGTGCATAGATTTAAAAAATTGTGAGAATGTATGCCAATGATTGAAGCCAGTATTAATAAAATAGTAGCTTCAATTAAGAGATAGAAATAGTTTCTCTGAGGCCTGAAATTCTTTGTATATCCATCAATATACAGCCTTTAAAAAATAACAATCAGGAGCTTTTTACCACTTGGTTTGAAGTCTCCAGGATCTCATTCTCTACTGTCTCTTATTGTGTGACAACAAGCTTTTAAATTTGTCCTAACTTGATCTGACTTTATTTTTGACATCGCAAAAGTTTTGTTCATAAGGCTTCTTCTTTCTGTCTTTCCTCCCTCATCTTTCTTCCTCTTCCCCTCTCACTCCTCTTCTCTCTCTCTCTCTCTCTCTCTCTCTCTCTCACAGATAAAAATAAAGCTACTGTGATAAAGTAAATAAACATTTTTCAAGGCTTTAAAAAAATAATAACAATCAGAATTTTATGGCCATTGACATGTTTTATTGGCCATTTCAACACCTTTTTATTGAATGCCTTATCTGTTCTTGATGCCAATTAATGTTCATTTAGAGATTCTACTCAAACTGTTCTTTGTATTTACATTTAAAATATTCTTAAAAGGAAGCTGATTATTCAAACTGAGCCAGGAAATGTCTGTGAAGCCTCAGGAGTCGAGTAAGGTGCTGTGCATTCCCTTCCCCACACCCTGCAGTGAGGGGCACAAGGGCTCAGGACAGGGCCCTGGCCCCCAGAGAGTCAGTCATGAGGTTGGCGAGAAAAGATACCCAGAAGATGCCGGGATGCAGTGACACGCAGTAGTGTGCGGTTATGCACTTGCATGCGGCAGCTGCCACAAAAACTTTGGGGTGACAAGAACCAGAATTCAGGGAGCCAAGTGAAAGTGTGTTTGGATAATGAGGGATTTGGCCCAAGGGAGGGTAGAATTTAGATGGACAAAGAAGAGAAGTGTGGTTCTAGCAAAATCAGAAGTAGAGCAGAGAAAGGCACATTCCAGGGTCCATGAGTTGACCTACTGACTGGTGCAGAGTTGAAAAGGGCGAAGAGTTGGTGACAGGACGAGAAGGGCTGATTGTAATGTTGACCACCCACAGACAGGTATGAACTGGACTCCCTTAAGAATGAGAGATGCACTCAAGAGTGCTGAGGCTCTATTCAACATAGTGCTTGAAGTCCTAGCGATAGCAATCAGACAAGACAGGGGTATTAAGGGCATTCAAGTGGGGGCAGATGAAATCAAACTCTCACTCTTCGCTGATGATATGATATTATAATAAAAATAATAATAATAAAACCCCATGGACTCTTCCAAGAGACTCCTAGATTTGAGAAATGAATTTGGTAAAGTTTCAGGCTATAAAATCAATATACACAAATCAGAAGCATTCATATATGCCAAGAACCATCAAGCAGAAGCCCAAATCAAAAACGCAATACCGTTTACTATAGCCTCAAAGAAAATTAAATATCTAGGAGTATATTTAACCAAAGATACAAAAGATTAATACAAGGAGAACTACAAAACACTAAAAAAAGAAATTGCAAATGATTTCAACAGATGGAAAAATCTACCTTGTTCATGGATTGGTAGAAACAATATCGTTAAAATGTCAATATTACCTAAAGTGATCTACAGAATCAATGCAATCCCCATCAAATTACCATCAGCATTCTTTACAGAGCTAGAAAAAAC
>CAUYPO010092974.1:0-28466 GCA_963574435.1 Cheirogaleus major
AGTGGGCAGGACCGGTCCACTCCTGTGTCACTTCCAGGGCACCCTCTGAAACTGAGCTGAGTAGAGGTGACCACCCACCAGGGATTCCTGCTCTGGGAAGCCACGGAAGAGGCAGGGACTACATTTCCCAGCCTCCTTTGCATCTCAGTAGTGTCACGTGACTGGCTCTGGCCAATAGACGGTCAGAGGGCGCGATGTGCATCATTTCAGGACTGAGGTGGTTAACAAGCAGGTTTGTCTCCCCACCCTCTCTTTCCCCTTCTGCCAACCGAATGGAGACTCCAAGCCATGTGTTAAAGATGGCAGAGCCAACGTAGAAGGGGCCTGGGTGCCTGAGTCACCGTGTGGAGGAGGCCTGCCCAACCAGGAATGCCGGCAGTGGGCCGTGACATCAGTGAGAAACAAACTTAGGTTGTGTTAAACCGCGGCAGTGACAACCGCGTCCACTACGGCAGCTGACATCGCCTAACGACTCTGCATCCATCATCCATGTTTCCAGCTGTGTGTGCGTTACCTCATCTAACATGCAGCAAATGTGTGATACCAGTAATACAAGCCACGGACCTTTTGAGCATCCCTTTGTGCCAAACACCGGGCTAAGTCCTTCCCATACATTTTCCTATTTGCCGTAACCACAATTCCACAAGGTGCGTTCATAGGATTGCTATTATACCTACCTACAGACAAGGAAACTGAGGCTGGAAAACATTCAGAATCCTGCCCGGGGTCATTGGCTAATGAGTGGGAGGGGCTAGGTTAGAATCCAGAGTTCACATTCTTAATGGCCTCCTAGACCCCAGTGAGATAAACAGAATAATCCTGTAATATTTTAGGGGATTTATCACATTTAACCCCCTAGAGAACACTTACAATGTTCCATAAGTGAGGGCGCCAGACTCCGAGAAGGCCCACGGCGTGGCCTTGGTGGTGGGACTGGTAAGTGGCAGGGACTGGCTTGGAACCCAGGCTTGTCTGGCCCCCAGCCAACGCTCCCGACCTGCCCACACTCCTGCCTCCGTGGGCCCCTCCAGCCGGCGTGAAAGCTCTCGCCCTGTTTCCATTCCTCGGTGCTACAGGGTCATGGCTGAAGGCGAATTTGGCATCCATAGAGCCTGTTATGACGTGAAATAAATGTTTCTCCTTGGCAGCCCTGACACCTATTAAGCACCTGGGAGACTGTTAGTGCCTCATGCTGTCCAAAACACTCTTCATTACTGTCCAATCAAGATGTCGTTCACTCTAGGAAAAAAAAAGACGAGGGTAAGGTGGACGTGTTCACGCACACCACTTTGGAGTCCTTCATGGCGCATTTCCCCGCAGCCGTCACGTCCCCTGGGGCTCATTCCGGGATGAGGATGACGGGAAATGGGCTCTGAAAGAGGCTTCGTTTTTACCCAAGAGTCTCCCCCTGTGGACTTGAACTGGGGACAGACAGGAAAGGGTGACTGGTGGAAGGACAAGGATGCTGGCCACTGAGTTGCTGGTCAAAGGGAAAAATTGGAGACACCTGAAATGCCTGCCGCCAGGACACTGGCCAAATGAAGTGCGGTGCATGCTCCACGCAGAGGAGTATTATGCAGCCATTAAAAAGAATGCCGTCAGCTACGTGCGATGGTTCACACCTGTAATCCCAGCACTTTGGGTGGCCAAGGTGGGAGAATTGCTTGAGGGCAGGAGTTCAAGACCGACTTGGGCAACCTAGCAAGACCCCATCTCTACCAAAAAGAAAAAAAGAGCGAGAGAATGACATTGAGCTGTTTGGGACGATGCAGAACAATCTACAGAAAAGGCTGGGTGCAGAACAGTGAGACTCCTATGCCCCCATTTGTGTAGACATAAGAGGACATTGTATTGTTACCATCACCAACGTTTATTAAGGGGTCAATACACACTATTTTAGGCAGTCACATTCATTGCCTCATTTGCCCCTTATAGGAATCCTATGGTGTAGGAACTGTTAGCATCCCCAGTTTATAGACGAGGAAACTCAGGCTCAGAGAAGGTCAGTAATGAGTGCCCAGGGTCACATCTTTAGTGAGTGGCAAGGCCGGGATTCAAATCCAGAAAGTGGAACCATTAACTTACGCTGCCTCCCAGACACGAGCAGAATGACTGACAGGAGACTTTCATTTCTTCGAGATGGGGGAGAATTGGAGGTGTAGGGCATGGAGGAGTTTGCCGGGAATCAAGGGAACAGAGTTTTAATAGCCATGGGGGGACAGAAGGCGAAGTCCGGAGCTCTCCACAGATGGAGTATTGGAACTGAGACCCCGACCTAAAACCAAGATCACCAGAGTGTAATATTCTCAAAGGAAGAATAAAGTAGGGGCGGGGGGGAATGTGTGCAGGCAAAGGACAGCAATGAGGAATTTTGTCTGTCTTGGCTTGGGCTCAGGATAAGGGGAAAAAATTCTCCTAAAACTATATAACCATGGACCTGCAATCACACCAACTTGATATTTATATTTGTACTACCTGCACAGAATGGAACCCCCAAATGGAGAAAAACATAAACCCCAGACCAGGGATGATACTATCATCGCAAACCAGGCAGAAGCAAATGCTAAAGCAAACACACCCTCAACCGCAGCATTCAGGATTCCCACGGAGGTGGCCGTGCCAACGATGAGCTTGCAATCCTAAATCACAAAACCCGTGAGAAAGCAAACCACCATAAAAATGCCGGGAAAGGCATACAAGGAACCGTGAGCAGTGGTCGCCTTTGGAGGAACAGAGTGGAACACGACTGTGGCTTTTTACTTAATACCCTAAGGCAGCTTGAAGTTTCCTAGAGTAATGAGTTTATGCTGCTTTCTTCTTTCAGTTTTAAAATAAGAGATATTTGAGTTGAAAAAGAAGGAAGAAAGGAAGGAAGGAAGGAAGGAAGGGAGGGAGGGAGGGGAGAGGAAAAGAGGGAAAAGGAGGGGGAGATGAGTCGACTTTTGCAGCCCCAGCCCCACCTCCAAGACTGCTCACCCGCTTCACCCCTGCCCGCTGTGTGCTGCGGCCACAGGCTCTGGGGGTGCCTCACAGGACAGAGTTGGGGTCCTTCCCATCTTCCAAGGATGTTTTCATACACAGTGATCGGCCATGTTGCCTAAAATCCATGACAGGTATTGGGTATGACAAATGCAGTGAAAAAATAAATAAATCAAACAAAATCCAAGACTGGGCTCCGTGCCACCAAACTGCCTCCCATAGAAGGGAGGGGGCTGCTTTAATTCCTCTGTGGGTGCGAACCATCCTTGATCTCATTGTTTCTACCCTCACTGGTCCTCAAGCCCTGCTAATTTCTTCGTCCTCAGCCCCTCCTCTGCCCCAAGCACGCCTCACGCCGGGCTCAGAGCACAGCCCTTCCCCTGCCTGCGACTGACCCTACTGACCCCTTCGTTCTCCAGCCGGCGGGCAGAGCGAGCACCCCAGAATGCAGATCCGATTACTCCCACGCCTGGAATTCTCCGACGGTTTCCCTCTCACTCGGAATAAACGCTGAGATCCCTCCGCAGCCTGCAAGTTCCCGGGGGACGTGGTCTCGTGTCATCGCTCACGGTGTCCCTGCCCCCTCCCCGCACCCGCTCACCCTGCTCCGTTCACACCGGCCGCTTGTCAGGCCTGTGAACACTCCAGCCAGGCCACACGATCTGCACGGAGGTGGCACGTCCTCTGCCCCCCGCTTCTCTTGCACAGGGAAACCCCTTTCGTCCTTCAGATCCACCCTCGACATCCTTGCCCTCAAGGACAATGGCCTCCCGGAGACACCCACGCCCCGATCCCCAGAACCTGCGGCTGCGTTACCTTCCCTGGCAATGGGGACTTTGCAGATGTCATTACGTTAATGACCTTGGGATGGGAGGATTATCTGGGATTATCGGGGTGAACCAATGTCGTCACGAGGGGCTTTAGGAAGGAGGTGGGAGTCAGGGAGGGTGATGGGATGACGGAAACAGAGAGACCGGAAGATTCCACAATGCCCATTTTGAAGAGGGAGGAAGGCGCCACGAGCTAAGGAATGCGGGCAGCCTCTAAAAACTAGAAACGGCAAGGAACGGATCGTCCTCCGCCTAGAGCCTCCAGAAGGAACATCGCCCAGCTGACACCTTGATCTTCGGACTCCTGACCTCCAGACCTGTAAGATGATCAGCGTGTGCTGTCGTGAGCCGCCGAGATGGTGGCGATTCGTCACGGCAGCCACAGGACACTAGCACAGCACCCAGCTGTCTCCTCTGCCCCGCGTCTGCGCTCTCCAGGAAGTCCAGCGCCAGCCCGCAGGGGCACGATGGCAGTGCCGGCGCCCATGGCTGGGACGCTGGCGTGTCAATACCCCACGGAAGCGCGACTCCGAGGGGTGTATCCTGCGTGGTCCCTCCCAGGGCCACGCGGGCTGGAGCTCCAGGCGCCCTCCCTGGTAACTGGCGTGGCTCACACACCCCGTGCGAGCTGCCACTCCTGTCCCTGTCCCAGTGCCCCACGCCCCCGCAGGCGACTCCGGAATCGTCTCTCAAATAAGCCACCTGCCCTTGCATCCCTGTCCCTGCGCCTCCACATCCCCCGCTGGGAATCTAGCCACCCCGCCCCTGCCCAGGGGCAGAGGTGCCCCAGGGCTGGCACAGGGCGTGGCCGGAGGAACACCCAGATAAATGTTTGTTGAGCGGCTGCTTGAACAAACCGGCTCTTTAAAGACAGCAGGGCATCCTCTGGAAGACGCCCAGGCGCTCGAGCTGACAACAGAGCTTCCAAACTGGCGGGAAAGGCGCTTTCATGGGGCTCAAATTTCTGCTGCAATTAGTGGCCTCCATTTGCATGCAAATAGTAGAGGCCCCAGAATACCCAGGCAGAGTTTGTTCTCCTAAGTGGATTAAATGTGCCCCCTGCCACTGGCACCTACTCCAGGGCTAAGCTTCCTGGCCCCTGTGGGCAGCACTCTTGCTGCTAACCACGGGCCCTTAGACAGAGCCGGCTCCGCCACCAGCCCTGGACTTCTCAGGAGTCTCTTGGAGGGTCCAGGTGGGTTTCCACCTCCGTGTCTTTGCCGGGCTGCGCCTTCCACCTGGAATTCCTTTTTCCATCTGGAAAATGATGGTTTATCTTGTAAGATTCGCCCCCAAGCAGGCCCTTGCTGATGTCTTTCTTACCTTCCTTTTCTTGGACTGCCCACCTGAGCCCCGCCGGCCAGCTCCTCTGACACTCAGGTGTCCTTGGGTGTGTCTGACACTCCAGGGTGCTCCATCAAGGGGCAGGAGCCCCGCCCATTCCCCCCTGCCCCCATGCCTGGCTCGCAAGTGCCCAAAGCCTGCTGACATGCACGGTCCCTCCTCCTTGGCTCCAAGCCTGGAGGCTCGCCCCGCACCCCACACCTGGCCGTAGCCAGGATCTCAGAGGCCCAGAGTGAAATGCCAAGGATTCCTAGATTTCTCTAGAAGGAAGGAAAGAGATGGGGAGGGAGAGCCAGGAGCCGGGGCAGCTGGATTAGATGGCAGCGTGCCGCGTCGGCGCTGGGCACCCTCACCCTGTCACCGTCGACACTGCAAAGATTCTGAAAGAGGCTTGTCCAGCCCGGTCACTGGGTCCCCCTGGGTGGCGTTCAGAGGGCTCAGGGTAAGGGGAGAATGAGGATGTGGTCGTCCACATTTCTGAACAAATAGATGAAGACAGGGACCCCAGGTTCTGAATTC
Source organism: Cheirogaleus major (assembly GCA_963574435.1). NCBI lineage: Eukaryota > Metazoa > Chordata > Mammalia > Primates > Cheirogaleidae > Cheirogaleus > Cheirogaleus major. The sequence continues at coordinate 5,673 of CAUYPO010092974.1, forward strand.
GGGGCAAAAGATCCAAGCCTCACCCCACTGGAGGCTCAAACACATCCCATGAGCCGGGGGGCACGGTCGGAAGAGACCAACAGACACTCTCCGAATGCTCCTCCCAGATGTCCACCCTGGCAGAGCGTGGCCTGTCTCGGCCTTCCCGCAGGGCACCTCTGACCGTTCAATGAAACGTGCTCACCAGGACCTGCAAAAAGGTCACTTGTTCAATCAACATGCATCTGATGAGCACCTGGTGTGCTCCAGGTACTGGGCTAGGCCCCCAGGGTTGGGCGTAAAACCAAATAGACAGGGACCCCTAGTTTATGAGAAAGGGCGGAGAAGGCAGGCGAGGGCGGGGAGGAGGCGGGACAGGGAGAAGCGTGCAGGGCGGGCGCCCCAGAGCCGGGCAGGTGGCTGAGAAGGTTGGGTTTGATCCAAAAGACAACAGGAAGCTCAGACAAAGTTTTGAGCAAAATCGGAGCCTCCCTCTCCGCCGTGCCGCACTGAGGTGCTGGGAGCAGGTGCGTCCTTGTCTGGCATCCACCCCCTGGACACCCGGCCCTTTCCCCACATGGCCAACCCTGCCGCCCCTTTCTACGGGCCGCTGCTCGACGCCTTTCGGTGTTCCTGGCAGGCTCTCAAACTCCAGGATCCTTGGCCGCCCTCTCGAAAGGCTGAAATCACTCAAGATCATGCTAAACAAGTCAGGGATAGTGGCAAGAACCGCAGCTCAGTGTCACAAAGAGTCCACGGCCATCGCACGGTGCGCGTGGTCGCTGTCTGGGTGGCGCGTGCCCTGCGCTGGTTCTCTTATACACCCCAAAGAGAGCTCGCTCGTTCCAGAAAACGCCCCGCCTTTCCCCGGTCACTCTGGCATGGCACTGCCCCTCTCCCCAGCTTGTCACACCAGGTGATTCTTACTACTGACCAAACCCGCCCAGTACATGGAGCGCGAAGCTCAAAGTAGTGTGGGATCACATGTAGAGGCCTCCGGGGGAAGGGTTCCAGCCATCTGCTGATAACCCTGACTTGAGACCCACGGGGACCCCTGTCCTTCCTCCTCTGTGCCCTCGGCTCAGGCACGTGAGCTGCTGCCAGGTCTTCTCACTGCGCCAGAAGGTTCACCCCGGAGGTGAGGAAGAGTCGGAGCCCTCGCAAACCGCGAAGGCCGGCGCACTCGTTCTGGAAGGAGTCCATGTGCGGCTGCGACAGGCAACCTCTCCCATCCGATGTCTCCTCTCGGCCAACCCCCCCGGGCTTCTCACGGCCTCACGCCTGCTGATCTTGCCTGACTCGCCGCCTCCCACGGCCCAGGTTTCCCTCCTCATTCCAGCCCCAGAACACCACTCAGCGGTCACTTTTCACCCTCTGCGCTTTTGCACATGCTGGTCCCTCTTTCTGTGCCTGGCAAATTCGTGTGCAATACCCAGCTAAAATGTCCCCTCCTCCAGGAAGCTCCTCTGGCCCTGAGTCTGTCTCTGACCTTGGTCTGATGCTCCGGGTCTGTCTCCCCCATTGGACTAGAAGGTTCTTGCAGGTGGGGACTGCGTCTTATGCCCTCATGGTTGGCCAGCAGCCCGTACCACGCAGTCCTAGGGAGTCACATGCCTTAAACCTCTGAGCTTCAGTGTCCTCAGCTGGAAAATGGGATCATCGTGCCCGGCATGGCAGGGCGGAAGGAAGCCGCACGGGGCAGGAGAAGAGATTAGCTGCCACTCCTGGCAGCCCTGGGCGCCTAAGCAGTGCGGGCCCCCACCTGGGAGAGTGAGGGAGACAACTTCTGTGCATTGGTGCCCCGCTGGGAAGAAATGCTACAAGCAGAGGTGCGGACCGTGGGTCACTCCCTCCTTGCAGCTCAAAGCCACCTTCCTCTCCCGTCCTCCCCCGACCCCGCAGAGGGAGCGGGCCCTGCCAGGTTCACAATCGCCGACCTCATACCACACCGGTCAAGAGACCAAAAGGAGAACTTGCTTCCCGGCCAGGGCCCAGCTGTCCCCACAGGAGTCACGAGGCTCTGCACAGGCGAAAGCTGACCCGAGTCACAGAGGCGCCGGCCTCCCGCCCGCGGCCCGGCCAAGACTGAGACGGAACACAGCGAGGCTGTCCCCGTCCCTGAGGGCCTGCTGGTGCCAGGAGCTTCCCAGACGTCGTCTCGAATCCCCACGCCAGCCCGGCGGGGTGTGTGCCCTTAGCATCCCCACTGTACAGATGGGAAAATCAAGGCTCAGTGCCGAATGACGCGCCCGGGTCTCCCAGGTGGGGAGTGGAGGAGCCAGGCTTTGAACACACGTCTGTGGGACATTCCGGTCCTCCTTGCTTCCTAAGCTTGGTGGTTTTCTGCTGGGGGTGTCTGCAGCCTGGGAACGCCTTCCCCACGCCCACACGTGCTCTGCTTGTTCCGTGTGTGCAGCCGAGGGGGCCTTGGAGAGACACGGGTTCTCACCCAGAGCTCCTGGCTGTCCCTGCCACTGAGGACAGGCGGTTGGGAGCCTGGCCCGGCCGGCCCCGTTACTAACTCGTGGCCTGGACAAAGGGGCTCGTGCCAGGAGACTGAGTCCCAGTCGGCTGCTCTGCTGCCCAAAGAGGGTCTGGAAGAGCCTCCCACTTATGACCTGCATTTATTGAGCCTACTGTAGTTGCTACCCAATGAGTGACTTTCTTTCACTTCTTGCATGCACCTCTCCTGGTCCCGTCTCCCAGTCTTTATGCCCACAAGTCCTCTCCCATCCACTCAGCAGACAGCCAGGCGCCGTGCCAGGCGCTGGGGACAGAGCTGGGCACAAGATGGGTGTCCCTGCTCTACTTTCATGCGGAGGAGACAGACAATACACAGAGAAGTGAACCAACCACTAAATAGGTAAAGATTGCCTGGGGCTGTGGGGGAAATGAACGGAGCACATGGGGGCAGTCAGGAGGACTGCCTGGAGGAGGAGGTACCTGAGCTGACTGCTTAGAGATGAGAAGGGGTCCAGGGTCTGGGCCAAAAGCGTGGATTAGGGGAATGAAACAAGAGAAGCATTTGCCCAGTTTTTGCTATAGAGTGGGCTCCTCAATGTCATTTCTTTTTTTTTTTTTTTGGGACAGGATCTCACTCTGTCACCCAGGCTAGAGTGCAGTGGTGTCATCATAGCTCACTGCAACCTCAAACTCCTGGGCTCAAGCAATCCGCAATCCTCCTGAATAGTTGGGACTACAGGTATGTGCCATTGTCCCCAGCTAATTTTTTCTATTTTTAGTAGAGACGGGGTCTTGCTCTTGCTCAGACTGGTCTTGAACTCCTGAGCTCGAGCTCAATGTCATTCTTGATGTCTGCCTAGCATTCTACCACACAGCCACACCCTCCTTCGGTGGCCAAGCACTGCATGGTTTACAAGGTGTGCTCTCGCTCAGGACCCTCTTGGCTCCTCAAATCTGCCCTGAGGTGCCCTGAGGTGCACTCTGAACTGAGGTTCAGAGTGGAAAATGTCATCCAAGGTCACACAGCCAGATGTCTCCCTCCTAACCTAGGCCCCCTTCCCCTTTCTCCACCTGCCTCTCTACCCTCCCCCTAGAAGCCAGCAGCTGGAAGACCCCTGCCTTCGCCCCCTCCCAGGCCCAGCAGCCTCCGGGAGGGAGGGCCGCTCTGCACCAACCCATATATTACCCACTCCATGCTCCTTCTCCACATTAATAAATGGGGAACCGAGGGGTCATAAATCCTGGGGCTGCCAATGTCCCCGGGACCAGCTCTTTCTCTGGCCACGCACTAGTACTTTTTACAACCCATTAATTAGTCCCTCTAATAAAGTTTGACAAAATGATAACTTGCCCATGAAAAGTGTTGTAATAAATACATTTTCCCTAACTTTCGCCCATTCGAGCATGGCCGCCTCATAAACCCTCTGCCACGGTTCACTGCCTTATTGTCTCTCTATATTTCTCCATCACCATGGAAGTTCAGGGCCTGGGGCCTCCCGGAATCCAGATAGGCCTGGGCCTGATTCCGGGGGCCCAGCACCTCCGGGGAGACAGCCATGGGTGGCGCCTCCCCTGCTCACAGACCTGCGATGGCTCCCACCGGCCCGCCCAGGACAGCGGTTCCCGAACGCCAGCCTCACCTTCCCAAGTCCTGTTCTACCCATTGGCACCTGTGGAAACAGGGTCTGGGCATTACGTTTTCTTTGGTTCTCTTCCGTAAATGTATTTGGCAAGGAAACTATGCATCATCGCTTCGGAAAAGTAAAAAAGCAGTATAACAAGCTCTGGAAAGGGACTAAAAATAAATACGATGAAAACAAAAAGAGGTCGCTAAATCCCAGACAACGGTGCTGCCGCCTTCCTGGTGCCCTGAGCCCCAGGCCTGCCTTCTCGAGCTTTGTCGCAAAGGGGGTCAACCGGGGCTAGAGCGGCGTCTACGATACGTCGGCACCAAGCCGAGACTGTCTCTCGGTGTAGACAGAGGCTCCACATGAGGATTTCAGGAGGGACACTCTCCCCCGGAGAGTCTCTGTGCACCGCCCAGGAGGGTGCTGCTTAGCAGTCGGTGGGGTGCAGCCAGGCGGGCCGGGGGGTCTGGGGAGAGAAGGGGCTGAGGGTCCCTTCTTGAAGCCCCAGGAACACCACCAGCCCATGGCGTTCCGGGCAGTGACAGGAGGCACGGTCCTTTCCGTGTGACAGCAGGTGGAGAGAACGACCACGGCTCATGTGAAGGAATGGGAACTCCGGGCGATTCGCCGGGAGCAGGCTGGAGGAGGGTCGGCGTTCACTCTCAGCCCCCCGAAATCATCTGTCCCTTCCCCCCTCACCCCCCCCCCATATTAAAGGGAATTTATAAGCTCTCCTTGGCGTGACACCGGGCAGGCTCTGACCCCACGCCCTCCCCCGCCCAGCCTGCCTGGGGTGGCCAGATCCCGGGCCAGGGTCTCTCTGACTTCTCCGCCCTCCTGCTCCGTCCCGGCTGCAGGACCAGGTCACCTCCCAGGACCCGCCCTGGAGCTCCCGACATTTCTCACTCGTGTCACCGAACGAAATGAGTTTGTCACAGGGTTATTGTTCTCCAGCTGCGTTCCAGCACCCAGCCCTGCACAGAGGAGGGCGTGGGCAGTGTTGTTTGAGTGAGTGAGTGAGAAGTGAGAAGTATAATGACTTGTTCTCCCCACTTCACAGATGAGCAAAACGAGGCCCAAGAGAAGAGACAGCGAGGCCAAGTCCCCAGCAAGTCTGGATGGAGCAAGAGCTGAAACCCCGGAACCTGCGCCCGAATCCCCCTCGCCGCTCACCCTTCTACAGCCACGAAGCCACCAGAAATGCTTTGGCTCCAACCACGGCCCCCATTGTGGGCCCCCAGCCCCCGTGAGCCCACCCAGACAAGCAGGGGCTCCCTGCTTCTGCGCCAACCTCAGACACGTGCAAACCCGCCAAAGCAACCGCTCACCGTGATCGCTACACGAGGCGGCCTGTCCCCATCCCCCACCCCCCACCCCCCACCTCTGCAACCCCCCCACACCTGCAACCCCCCACCCCTGCAACCCCCCACACCCCCAACTCCCCCACCCCCCAGGCCTTGGCCCTGCCCAGCTCGATGGTGGCAGTCGCCCCGCCCCCGCCTGCCTAAGTGCCCCAGCAGGCACTGCCTACTTGTCACTGCTGAGCCGCCCAGCAGCGCTTCAAGGATGGATGGTTGTGCCCATCTGACAGGCAGAAAAACTAAGGTTCCAAGAGGCGAAGGCACGAACCCCAGCCCTAAGACCACTGGTCCTCGCCTCTGAAGGGTGGTCGCTGGAGTCGGCCCTGTCTGAGACTGAGCCTGGGAGGAGCGCTGCGTCTGCCACATGGACTCACTCATGCCACCCGGCCATGTATGACGCAGGCCTCTATAAAGCAGCGAGAAGGGCCTCTAGCACAGCAGAAAGAGCGATTTGGATGAGGAATTTAAATATGCAGACTCTAGCGGTGGCTGTGCCATCAAGGCACTGTACAACCTTGGATGAGCCTATCCAGCCCCTGCCCAGGCCCAGAGTCCCAGCAGTATAGACAGGGGACAGTCGGGAGGACGAGAGAGGGACCGAGCGTGGTTTCCCATGGTGTAGGGTGTGTGCCCTGAGAAGTCAGTTCAGGGGGCCATGTGAAGCCAGCTCTAAAAATTACATCATGAAATCATCATTTCCCAACTACAAAGAAGAAAGTCTCGGTTTGGTGCCATGTGTCCCTAACCACCCCCCCTTCACCACCTCCCTTTTTAGCGGAAAACAAGCAGGCCCCGGGCTCAGAGCCCCCAGCAGACTGCAGAGCCTGGCTGGATTTGCAGGCTTGTTCCACTTTGTTGTCGTTGCATTTCTGTGCAAGGTCACCCTCTGTTTAGGGCAAGCGAAATGCGTTTCCCGTTTACTATAGCGTTGCAAAGCGTCCTTTTTAAATGCACTCATTTCAGTTGAACGAATGAGTTGAGTTAATGAAAAGTACCAAATAAATATGAGCAACGGTGGAAGTGATATTGGGAAAAATGGCAAAGTGGAAAGTGAATGATGAGCCAGAGGGGCTGTCTCGGGGCAGGTGGGGGCTGCCAGCTCAGGGCCACCTTGTCACGAGCAGCAGCCCCTCGCTGGACAGTTCACAGAAGCCCTTTCCAAGCACTGTCTCAGCTGATGCACCCTCTGCCCAGCGATCCCTTTTTATAGGGCCAAGCCCATGGCCACGGCCACGGCCTGTGAGCATCCCAGTCGCCAATGCCAGCCTGTCACTGCACCTTACAGACATCGTCAAACCATGCCCTATGCCTGGCTGGAGTGGAAGGCACAACTTGAATTCCACATGCCAGAAGAGGAAACTGAGGGTCAGAGAGGCCCTCAGTTTACCCAAAGTCATAGAGCAGTTTGTTTGCTTCCTGCAGCAGCTGTGACAAATTAGCACAAACTCAACGGCTTAACACAACAGAAACGCGTTCTCTCACTGTGCTGGAATCCAGGTGTCGGCCGCGCCATGCACCCTCCAAAGGCTGTGGAGGGGGATCCTTCCTTGCCCTGTCCACCTTCCGGTGGCCCCGGGCATTCTTTGGCTTGTGGCAGCCTCACTCCAGTCTCTGTCTGTCTCCACACGGCTGCTCTTCTGTGTCCTCTTCCCTTACTCCTCTAAGGACACTGGTCATTGGACTTCGGGCCCTTCCTAATCCGGGTCGATCCCATCTCAAGAACCTTCACTTAATTACATCTGCAAAGATACTTTTTCCAAACAGTCACATTCGCAGGCTCCAGGGGACATTTTCTTTGGGAGGAGTCAGGACCGATGCTTAGACGGGGCCTGCTGGCTCCCTTCACGGTACGCCCAGACACGCGCCTGTCCCGGTGCCCTGTCCCCGCCCTCGCCGCTGCCCTGCTGCCCCTCAGGCCCGGGGACAGCAGCCACCTGGTGCGGCGGGGCCGGGGCCTCAGGGCCCTGCACGGTCTCACGCTGCCATCTAATTAGGACGGAAGCCTGAACTCTGCTCGATGACACCAGCGTCAGCCCACCCACCTGCCTGGGGACCCATCTCTTTGAGGAAATTTATGGCCATAATTTAGCGGGTGAATTACGGCCGCTGGCACCTGAGCCGTGAGAATCGCCCGAGCACATTAAAGGCCCCGCTGACACCCCTCGATGCCGGGGCCGCCCTCGCGGAGCCCGTAAAATAGGGGACTGCAGAGAGTTGGGACCTTCATGGGAGGCTCGGGGTCCCCAGGACGGCAGCAGCTTCGGGAGCTGGGGGGCAGCGGCCGGGCTCTCCTCCCAGCGCCGCCTCCCCGGGCAGCCGCGGCGGAAACTGGGCCCTGCCGGTGCCCGCGGCCCGGCGACAGCGCGCGGTGCGGTGCGCGGCCCGGCGACAGCGCGCGGTGCGGTGCCCGCGGCCCGGCGACAGCGGTGCGGTGCGGTGCGCGGCCCGGCGACAGCGCGCGGTGCGGTGCGCGGCCCGGCGCGACGGCAGCGTGCAGGAGACGGCTGGACGTGCGGGACCCCGGAAACTCCCGCCGAAGCCAGACCTGCACGCTGGCAGCCCCCGCCCGGGCACGTGTGGCCACCGTCGAGTCTGAGGAGCGTCCGAAAGCGCAAGGCCAGGCACGTCTGCGCCCTCGGAGGCCCGTCCACGAAGCACCGTGGGCAGGGCGGCGCACGCGCGACCGCGGGGACTGAGTGCGCGCTCCCGGAGGCTGGAGGCCCAAGGTCAAGGCGGGGCGGATTCCCAGCCGGGTGACGGTTTGCACCAGGGTCTTAGACGGCGGGGCGCTCTCGGGCCGTTTCATAAGGTCCCTAATCCCGTTCACGAGGCTCCACCGCCAGGACCTAATCACGCCCCAAGGGACCACCCGCCTCCTAACGCATCCACCACGTTGGCGTTAGGTTCCAACACGCAGATTCTGGGGACGCAAACATTGAGGCCACTGCAGAGCGCAGCCCGCACAGCCCAAGGCACGGGGACTCCGGTCCCCTAAGCGGCCCACACACCCTCACAGGCCCCGCCAGCCCCCAGAGACACCACGCGCGGCTCCCTGCGGGGCACACGCGGGCCTCGTCTCGCGCGTGTGGCCGTGCACGCTCGGGGCGCGCGCGCAGCTCGGCTCACGCAGGCAGCTGCGCGCGGCCTGGCCCCTCGCCCCTGTCTCGCCAAGCGCAGGATGCTCATTCAGCAGCGTTTACTAGCCGACGCCTGGGTGGCAGGCGTGGACCAGGTGTCTGTGTGTAGAGACGAGGAAAGAGCCGTCCCCAGCCTGGGCTGGGAGTCCCAACGTGGTCCGACTGATGCAATAACGGGAATGGGGGAGGGGGAGGACCAGAGAGGCTTCCCAGGAAAACTGACCTGAGCTGGATCTCAGCAAAGGCGGAGGAATGTCCCTGCGAGGCAAAGTGAGGAAGGGCATTCTCGGTAGGGAGGACAGAAGGAGCAAAGGCCTAGAGGGATAACCAGATGGCACCGTGCAGAAAAGGTGCACTGAGGCTCCTAAATTGGACTTGATCTCTCCTACCCTCCCTAGTGGGGATAAACCCTGCCTTGGCTCCCTAGTGCCCCAAGGCTCGAGACTAAAGTTTCCAGGTTTCTCAAGTTCTGTCCAACTCTCACATCAAGTTGCATCTGCAACTTGCTCAACCCCCTCCCGCTGCCTCATAGGCCATTTCTTCTGCCTGAGGGTCCCTTTCCCAAATGTTTTCTCCACCTGTCAAACTCCTACTTGTCCTGCAAAACCCATTCCGCCAAAGGTCTTTTTACCCACAATAGCTTCCCTAACCTTTCAGCCTGAGATATACTTGAGAAGGGAGCGATAATTAAGACTCGGGGCCAGGTCTTCAATGGTTTCTCGGCAATTCAGGCTCTGGGATAAGACAGGAACAGAAACTTGCAAGGGATTTAAGGTACAGGCACATCCATGAAGAAATCACAAAACATTTTGCAGGAGTTTTTTCCTTCATTTCTTATTTTTCATAAACTTGAGCTTCATATTTCACTGGTTAAGAAGCTCAACACAGTTTCAGTGATAACCTTGCTTAGCCAAAAACTGGTTTGATTTTTATTTTTTAGGTCTGAGCTTTTGAAACATTTAGGACAAATGAAGCCCCGTGTCACAAAGAAGGTAAAACACACAAAGCCCACTCCCCTGAGGCCCTGACCAGGTTGTGGGCAGAGGTAAATAACAACGACAGCAATAATAATAACAACAGTAACAAGTGCCATGAACCGGTGTCAGGGACAAGGTCTCTGACCACAAAAGAGGCTGTGCAAATCCATGGACAGCAGCCCTTAAACCACGGAGGCGGTAGGCTGCAAGCCGAGCTGGGGTGTGGGGAGAGTCCAGAGGCTGTCCAAGGGGCATGTGGCAATCCAGGAGGGCTTCTTGGAGGAGGGCAGTCTCCCCTCCCTCTGCCTCAGTGTCCTCCATCCTGCCCCATGACAACGGATACGCCCTGCCTGGCCCGCTGCCCTCTGCCGCTATTCCGGCTCCCCGTGCGCCATCAAGGCAAAGACACACTCCACAGTGACATTTCGAATGAGGTTGTTTGGAATTCCTAACCGGTGCGATTAACAGATCCCAAACACTGTTAATTATGTTCCCGTGGCCAGTGCACACAGAGGCCGATCGATCCGCCCCGCGCTGACAATTACGGAGGCTGCAGCGTCAGGCCTCCCGGGGCGGGGCAGGAGGCCAGGTGGGGCACCAGCGGGGACTTTTCAGCAAGCAAGGCTCGGTGCAGACGCACCTGCCCACCTTCGGGGTGTGGCACCAGCAGGCTCCAGCCAGACAGACCCGGACGCTCAGACCCAGAGAGCGTCTCCCTTGGGAGGGAGAAAACAGTCCTGATTTCCACGTGTGCACGGGACACACGCCTGTGCCAGCTGCCAGGTGCGTGCGTACGTGCGGAAGACTGGACTGCAGGTGCGCGCGTGTGCACGTGTGCAGGGCCGTGACTCGAGGGGGGCATGTCTGAAGACGCAAGCGTGCACGTTTGCACTTGAAAGCTAGATCTTACGGCGAGTATGGTGCGTTTCGGTCTGTTTGGGCCGTAATGACAAAATCCCGCAGCCCAGGTAACTTACAAATGACAGAAATCTCCTTCTCACCATTCTAGAGGTGGAAGAGTCCAGAATCAAAGCCCTGGCAGACTCGTGTCTGGCAAGGGCTTCCTGGTGCACGGGGGGCGCCTTCTCGTTGTGTCCTTGCGTGGCGGAAGGGACCCGGCGGCTCTCCCAGGCCTCGAGGCTGCTGCTGTGATTTGAATGTCCCCTCCAAAAGCCGTACTGAAATTCACTTGCCTGCAGATTGTGAGGGAATGGGGAGGTGGGGGCTTTAAGAGGTGAGCTTGGACCTCCCGGTCCCCGTAACTGTTAGAAATCGATTTCTTCTCTTTGTAGATTGCCCAGTCTCAGGCATTCTGTGACAGCCGCAGAAAATGAACGAAGACAGACCTAATGCGTTCGCGGGGCTCCGCCCTCATGACTTAATCACCTCCCAAAGGCCCCTCCTCCTAACGGCGTCACCTGGCGTGTTAGGGTTCAACATATGAATTTCAGGGGGACACAAACATTCAGTCCCTAGCAGGGTAGGTGGCGGTGTGAACCAGGTTGAGGGCAGGGGAGTGTGAAGAACCGAAATGTGTGTGTGAGTGCCTGGGCGCGGTGACGAAGAGGGCGCGTGGATCAGAGCAGCTCTGACGGAGTGTGAGGGATGGGGTGACACGTGTGTCACCAAGGGTTTGAGTGGGAACAGAGAGGGCGTGGCTGAGAAGGTGTGTGTGACGGCAGAGGTGGGGGGATTGAGTGTGTTAGTGGAGGGGGTCCCATGGGTGCACTGGTGGCCTGCTGTACATAAAGGCACAGATGTTCCCTGTCCCTCCCTGCAGAAGGATCACTCTCTGCCTCGGCATCCAGCACAGTCATGGGACTTGCTCTGGCCAATAAAATGTGAAAATTCCATGTCACTTTCAATTGGAGTTTCGAGAGCCTGTACATGGCTTGCTGTGTCCTTTTGCTCTGCCATGGCCACAGGAAGAGAGAGGCTGCAGTGTCAGAGGGGCGGAAGGGAAGATGAGGTGGGGCAGGGCCCTTGCCAGCCATGATGGATAGAGTGGGAGCAGGAAACAAGCCCATACTGCCGTGCGGTGCTGAAGTTTGGGGCTGCTTGTTACTGCAGCATAGCCCAGCCTGCGCTGACTGATACAGACGCTGTGTCTGTGTGAGTGAGGGGAAGTGGGACAGGGCAGGAGGGATGGAGCAAGACAATGTGGGTGTGAGTGAAACCTCTACTGCTGTATGGTGCTGTGTGGGGCTGTTTGTTACTGCAGCATAGCCCAGCCTGCGCTGACTGATACAGGCACTGCTGTCCGTGTGACTGAGGGGACATGGGAGGATGAATGCGTGAGTGAGCGTGTGCATGTGTGTCTGGATGTCTGTAAATAAGTGAGGTTGTCAGTGGGGGCGTGAGGGAGGTCTGAGGGAGGTATTGGGGGCGTCAGGGGACATCTTGCCCTGCCCCGCTCCTGCTCTGTGTGCAGGCCCAGGCAGGGGCTGTACACGGCACCCTCCCACCACCACCCCGGATACCAGTGGCACGTGCTCTCCTTCCTCTTTACTACCGAGACTTCTTTCGAATCTCTCAGCTCCTCCTCCCCGTCCCGCCACCCCCTCCCTGCTGCTGGCCGCCACGTGTCCACCTGGGCGGTGCGGCTGCCTCCCTGCCCAACTGCACTACGCGCCCATTCCTCCCCGCGCAGCAACCAGAAGGCCCTTTCCAAACCCAAACCTGGCCCTGGCCCTCCCTTGCTTAAAACCCTTCAGTGGCTCCCCGAGGCCCCGTTGGCCCCCTCCCGTGGCCGACTCCTGGCTCGCCCCGTCACTCTCGGGCTCCTGCCACGTCAGCCTCCATTCAACCTGCCCGAGAGCTCACGCTTCCCCTCCCCCCGGCCCTGTGCACATGCTGTTCCCACCACCGCCGAAAATGCTTGTCCCCATGCTCTTTCCTTGCTTCAGATCTCAACTGCCGCTTCCTCAGGGAAGCCCTCCCTGGTACACACTCTCGCCTCTCCACATGCCTGTCTTTTTTGAAGCACTGTGTGCTTACTCCACGAACTCCGTGAGCTCCCTGTTGGGGAGTGGGGAGGACTGGGACCTGCTTTCATTCACCACTGTGTCCTGGCACACAATAGGCACTCAGTAAGTGCTCATGAATGAGCAAAAGAGTGAGTGCGCATGTGTGTGTGTGTTTGTGGGTGTGAGGAGAATACAGTTCTGGAGTTGCCCAGAGTCCTGTTGGTAGAGGTTGCCTGGGAGAGGAAAATGGGGCCAGGAAAAACCAAGTCCCGCCAACATTGTTTGGGCACCTGGATCCAGCCATGCCTGAAGCCAGTTTTGAACTTTTTAGTGCCTGGCACATAATAAATGCTATAGAAATGGTAGTTTTTTAGCAACGTAGACAGTGGCACATAGAAGGTGTGTGGTAATATTAGTTCTTTCCTTCCTTCATCCCCCTGCCCCTGAAAACATTTTAGCTTTCTTGCCAACCCTCTTTCTGCCCATTACAGATGCTTCATAAAAGATTGTGAGGCTAAATTCAGGGCATGAGGCCCGGGGAGCCGGGGTGATGGGGGCTGATCGGTCTGACAATTCAGGGAACAGAGAAGCCTTCCTTGGGTTTGACTGTGGACTGAGCTGAATCCTAAAGGTTGGAGAGGACTGAACAAGGAGGAATTGTAGGGTGGAGGGTTGGGGACTAGATGGAAGATCTTGGCAGAAGGAACGAAGGAGTGACACGGCACAGAGCAGGCGGAGCAGCGGGGAGGCTCCAAGTGCGACAGTGGCCTTACAGATAATGTGAAGGAGCTCAGGCTTTGGGCACTGGGGAGCCATGGGAGGGCTTTGAGCAAGGGAGAGGCCCGACCAGGTCTGGGTATAAGGAAAACCTCTCCAGCCGCTGCAGGATAATGTAAAGGAGAGATTCTGGAGGCTGTTAGAATCGTTCTGGTGAGTGTTGCTGGGGGCCGAGGTTGATATAAGGGATTTCAGAGGCAGAGTCAAAAAGCTTGGCAGCTTTTGGGGTTAGATGGAAGGCAAGTTAGAGAAGGAGGCCCAGGGGCCAGGTGCAGTGGCTCACACCTATAATCCTAGCACTCTGGGAGGCCAAGGCGGGAGGATCTCTTGAGGTCAGGAGTTGGAGACCAGCCTCAGCTGGTCCTCCTCTCTACAAAAAACAGAAAAAAATTAACTGCCTGTAGTCCCAGCTACTCGGGAGGCTGAGGCAGGAGGATCGCTTGAGCCCAGGAGTTTGAGGTTGCTGTGAGCTATAATCACACCATTGCACTCAACCTGGGGCAACAGAGCAAGATTCTGTCTTTAAAAAAAAGGCGGAGGGGGACAGAAGGCTGCCCAGGGGAAGAAATAGGATGCTCGAGTTCAAGGCCTTGCCTCCCGTGGCCAGGCTGCAGTTTCCTCTTCTGACAAACGAGGCTTCATGTCATGTGCCCTGCCAAACTCAGAGGGTTGGCATGAAAGCGAGTGACAGGAGGACTGGGAAAACGCCTTGAAAAGTACGCGGCAGAGGTTGGCAGCGGTTCTCTGGAAAGCGCTAGGTAGTAAACACTTTGGGTTTTGCCGGCCACAATCTCTGTCCCTGGTAGCCCTCAGTTCTGCACCACAGACAACGTCTAAACAAATGGGTGTGGCCGTATCCCAATACAACTTTATTTAGTAGCCCACGGGTTGTGGTTTGCCAACCTCTGATTGACGGTGATTTGCAAACACCAAGGCTTTCTTCTTATCACTCCTCATATCTCCTCTCCCTTGGTCCTTCCCTCTTCCTTCTTCCTTTACCGCCAAAGTCACAGCCCGGAGGAAAACAAAGCATAGTTGGCCCTCCGTGTATGTGGGTTCTGCATCCACGGATTCAACAAACCACAGATTGAAAATATTTGGCAAAAATGAAATGGATGGTTACGTCTGTACTGAACATGACTTTTTTTCCTTGTCATTATTCTCTGAACAATAGAGTTTAACCACTATCTGCACAGCGTTTGCCTTGTATAGGTATCATAAGTAAACTAGAGATGGCTTAAAGTACACGGGAGGATGTGTGTAGGCTATATGCAAATACTACGTCATTTTATATAAAGGATTTTAGTATCCATGGGGGGTCCTGGCGCCAATCCCCCATGAATACTAAGGGACAACTATACCTCTCCCTGGGCCCCATTTTGTAGAAAAGGAAACTAGCCCAGAAAGAGAGGAAGATCTATAACTAGTAGGTGTTTTCTAACTACTCATTGGGTGAATGAACAGACCTTTGGAGATCCAGTTCATGGGTAGCACGCCTGCCCCAACTGGCCAATCCCATACTCGTGGCAGACATCACTAATCGATCCCAGCATGCTTTTCCATGGAGCATTGATTTGGCTTGTGAATTCTCAAATCAACGTTCCAGGCAGCCACCGTCAATGGGCATGGGCTTATAAGAAGAACTGGAATCTAGTTCACACCCTCTATTTCGTAGTTGAGGAAACGGAGGCAGAGTGAGTTCTCACGGGGTGCCCTCTGCCTGCCCGTTTCCTCCAGCCTGTCCAGCGCTCCAGAGAGCCCCGTGCAGCTGGGCAGGCAGGGGTGCCAGGGAGGAGCACAGCTGGGCAGCTGGCACGGGCTCCCCCCGTGCTTCCCTGCCCATGCCCGCCGCGACCGGCCCTGGCGACGGCCCTTCTGCGCCCCGCCCGCCTGCTCCCCACAGCTGCTCTTTTGAAAGCCCTGCATGGGAAGCTGCTGATGCATCTCTCTGTGCCCTTTTCAGACCATTGTCCCCTCATTGGCGCCAGCCGTGTTCTTCTCTTGGCCGCTTAATTAACAGTATTATTAAAGCCGAGAGGAAAGAGTGACCCAGATCCTCTCTCGCAGCCGCTCTCGCTCTGGGGGACGGGCTGCAGGCGGGCAGGAAGCAGCGGCTGGTGCCAGGAGACGCCCCCTGCCCACCTCCGAGGACTTTCCCTTGCCAACGCCCAGCTGGGCCGCTCGGCCCCACGAGGGGAGGGGGGAGGAGCAGGCTGGAAACAAGCCGGTCTGGAGGCACCCAGGCCTGGCTGCTAGACGCTCCTCTGAGCAATGGGTGCAAGTCTTTGGGGAGAGGGGCTAGGGATGGGTTCAGAACCCCAAAGTCACATCCTCACCACCTCCCTGCAGGGAGAAAGCCAAAGAAGTGGACAGAAAACATGCCCAGTAGCTGTGTGACCTTCGGCCAACCCAACGCTGTCTCTGTGCTCAATTTCTCCTGTGTCAAAATGCTCCCAGTGCAGCGGGTCCTGGCGCTAAGGCCTTTATGGGCGTGGCCTCGCCTGTTCTTTGTGCAGTGATCTACCGCTACGCTGCGGACCACCCGACATGCAGTGCCTTAAAGCACCGCCGCTGCAATCTCACGTGCCCAGGGCTGGGCAGGCGCAGCCCACCTCGGCCCCCCACGTCAGCCGGGGCCGCTCACCGTGGGGCGGAGGGTCCGCTGCCAGGACAGCCGGACAGTCGGTCCTCGCTGCTGGCTGGGAGCCTGGCCGGGGCCCTTCCCTGGGGGCGCGGGGCAGGGGTGTCTCCATGCCTATGCGTGGGCCGAGTGGGCTCTGAGAACACGGTGGCCACGGTCCACGAATGCGCATCCTAAGAGAGCCAGGCACAGTGGCATTCGTATGACCCAGCCTCAGAAGCCATCCCATCGCCTCCACCACCCCCTGCTGAGCAAGGCGATCGCAAATGCCCACCCATGTTCAAGGAGAGGAGACGGACTCGACCTCTTGCTGAAGGAATGCCAAGATCTACAAGGGCGTGCGGCATGAGAGATGTTGACCATCTTTGAAGAATACGCTCTGTCACAGTCTTCAAAACAACCGTGAAGTAGGTACGATTATTATTCCCATTTTACAGATTAGAGAAATGATGTTCAGAGATGTTAAGTAATTCACCCAAAGACACACAGCTTGGAGGCTGAGCAGGGTAATGAACATAGGCAGTCTAACTGCAGAACTTAGAGTTTTCAAACAAAAAATTTTTTTTGTTTAGCTGCAAAACATTTCCTCTTAGTGAAATCTTCCCGGAAAGATTTGTGGAAGAGGAGAGATAAAGAGTGAGCGGGGACCCTGCCCTGCCGTGGCCTCCAGGAACTCCTCTCGGGGACTCGAGTTTGAAGGCCCCCAGGTAAGCTGCAACAAGGACAATCTGTTCCATCCTCGTCCAGCTTGTCATCCTGGTCTAGTCCCTGGTCCTACTGGGTTTGGAGCGGGGCAGGGCCATGACTGGACTTGGTCTCTGAGGAGCACTGTGGCCGTGGTGTGGGTGACCGATTGCAGCGAGGAGCTGTCCTGCCAGGGGGTCAGTAACCGAGGGCCGGGGGAACAGCGGGGTGGGCTCTTGCTGCTCAGCAGAGGTGAAGAAAAGCACCTGGGGCTCAGGTTGGGAGACTGAGTGGACGGTCACTTCTGGCTGGACCCGCCGTCCCTGTCCCTGGGAAACTCCCAACACGACAGCTCCCAGGGACAGAGGAGCAGTGAGCAAGAGTGGGGTGACTCACCTGAGCCCCGGCCCAGGCTGCCTGCCTGGCTGCCCCAGCACCCCCAGCCCCAAAGGTTTCTACCCAGTTCCGTCCGCCTGAACGTCACTTCCCGGGATGCCTGACGTGTTCCTTACGTGGTGACTTTGACATGAACACGTTTTAGCTATAAAAAGAGGGGTTTAAAAATAGCCACCGTGTCACGAGGTGGAGGGGGGAGAGGCACCCCCGCCCCACGCACAGGAGCAAGGCGCAGAGTCACCCGGCACCGCCTGTCAACGCCGCCCCTCCCCCAGCCGCGCGCAGGGTCACGGCAACTGCATGGAGATTCACGGAGCCCGAGCTCCGAGTCTTTCTGCCGCTTTAGACAAACCGTCTCTGCGCGCCAGTCACGTCCGCCAGCTTTGTCCTCTCTCTTCCCAGGGCTGGGCCAGGCTCGGAGAAACCTGCCCGCAGCCCGCAGGGCCAGCCGGCGACCCAGAGGAGCCTGGCTCCGGACACACCTGCACCTGGCTTCCAACCCTCCCCTCCGCCTTCCTCGCTGGGTGACCTTGAGCAAGTGATCTGAGCTCTCTGGGCCTCAGTTTCCACGTCTGTCAAATGGAGCCCCCACCGCGAGAAGGGCGGAGAGGCATGGGGGTGGGGCGGACACCTGGGAAGCTAGAGCCGGAGCCCCCACAGCCACCGCGCAGACCCCTGAGTGTCCACTTCCCACCAGACACGCGCAGAGAGCATGGCCCGTGGGGACAGCCTGGGCACCTTCAGGCTGCTTGATTAATGTTCCATTTAGGGCAATAAACAACACGATTACTCAACGCCCGCAAACTCTGCTCCGAGAGGGGTGGGCAGGCTGGGCCGGGGCTTCTGAGTCAGCCTGCTGTTAATTACAAGTACTTAAGCACGGCCCTAGAGACCCAGCATCACACTTTCTGAGCCGCTGCAAGGGTGGATGTGGGGGCGGGGGGACAGGTGGCCTCACATGGCCCTGGCGTCCAGCAAAGGAGACACAACCAGAGAGGGCAGAGGGAAGGCACCTTCTACCCCTTTCTCTCCCACTGTTCTCTTTGTCACAATAAATCTGCATGACAAAATAGTGACATTTGCTCAGTGGCACCCAACTGAGCACTTGTTGCTTGCACATGGAGTGAGTGGAGGGTGGCTGGTCAGGCGGCTCCACGGGTCTTGGCTGCATTTGCTCTCACGTCCGGGGCTCGGCTGGCTGTCGGCTGATCTAGGCTGTCCTCAGCTGGGACGACTCGGTTCGCTTGGTTCTGCTCCACGTGCCCCTCTCCCTCCACCTGGCTAGCCCGGGCAAGAGCAAGAAAGCCCAGTCACAACAGGACTTTTCAGTCCTGGGCTTGCATCGTGTCTGCTGACGTTCCATTGGCTAAAGCGAGTCACGTGGCTGAGCCCAAAGTCAGAAGAGGAGGACGCCTCGAGGTCACGTGGCAAAGGGTGTGGATGGAGGGAGAAGTGGATAAATGGGACGATTATTATAATCAATCTACCAAACTGCCCAGCCTCTTCCTGGCCGTAAGCACAGCGCTGAGAGAGGGAGGCTGAGCATTCCCTGCAACTTCCCAGGGAAAACCTCTTTAAAGGAGTTAGAATGGTAACTGACAGAAATATATTAGAACTGCACAAGGTACATGAAATGCAGCCCCTAAAGGGTAGAATTGAGGGGTTGGTTTTGGTTTTTTCTGCAACGGCATGAGGAGCACACAGTTTTTCATCAAGCTTGAAAACCAAAAGCAAGACAAACTGAATGTTTGCTTTGCTTTTACTCAGCCAATGCTGAGATTTCAATCGCAGACTCTGGCAAGCTAAAGCAAATGGCCCATTAGGAAGTCATCGCCTGAGACCCCCTTCCGGAGCCTCTGGCTTGGATGTCGTGGAGAATGCTGCCGTGGGCCCGTTTATGGAGGAATCTGCGCCTCTCCTGAAAAGTCAGTAATCCCGATAGCTGGCCCGGGTGATCCCCATCCCGGGGAGATTAATTTCAAGATCCTGGACCCAGAGCTAGAACTCCAACTACCCCTCACAGTAAGAGCCAATACTGATCACAAGTGTCTCCTTGAATCCTCCCCACTTGGGGAAGTACGTACTATTTCCATCCCCACTTTATTGGAAATGAAACTGAGGCTGAGAAAGGAACAGGGGCGGTTGGCAATGGAATGGGAGCCAGGATGCAAGTCCGGGAGGTCTGATACCAGAGCCTTTGCTGCTGGGCCCTGACGCCTCCCAGCAGTGGAAAGCACGTGCGATGTCAGGCTTAGCTGGCTGTGTGAGCGCCCAGCCCCGACCACAGTGGGTCACAGGAGACCCGCAGAGGAGCCCACCTGTAAGGACCCAGGGTCCGTGAACTGGGAGCCCACCAACCTGCTCCACTGCTCAGAGCTCATCACTGTAGACTCACACTAGCTCCATTTTTGCCTTTCCTGGAGCTCCCAGCTTGATGCATAAAGATATATTCTCCAGCTTTTCGACTCCAGCCCCTGCCTCTACTCACTTCCCCTTGGCTTGACTCCATGGCCCAAAATCTCTTAGAAACAATCCCAACTGGACCCACTCCCAGTAATGTTTCTGTATCTATTCGATTTTGCTGTGTAACAAATCATATTGGCTTAAAAAAAACCATGTATTTAGCTCACAAGTCTGCTGACCTACAGGTTGGACTGGGCTCAGCAGGGCTATTCTTCTGGTGATAGCCAGGCTCACTCATACATCTGCAGTCAGCGGCCAGGTGGGTCAAGACTGGCCTCAACTAGAACCACTGGTCTCTCATCCTCCAGCAGGTTACCACGGGCTTATTTTCATAGCAGCTGGGCAGGGTTTTGAGAAAGAATAGAAACTGAAATCTCCTTAAGGCCCTACTTGGAATGGGCACAGTGCCATTTCTGCCACACTGCACCAGCTGATACAAGTCACATGGCCAACCGCAGTACTGTGGACTGAATGGTTCCCCCTAAGATTCATATATTGTGGCCCTAACCCCCAATGTGACTCTATCTGGAGATAGGAGGTGATTAAGGTTAAATGAGGTCATAAGGGTGAGACCCTAATCCCATAGGATTCTGGCCTTATAAGAAAATTAAGAGAGAGGAGAGATCTCTTTCTCTCTACCATGTGAGGGCTCTGCAAGAAGACAGCTATCTGCAAGCCAGGCTGAGAGCCCTCACCAGAACCCAACCCTGCTGGTGCCCTGATCTCAGACTTCTGGCCTCCAGCTGCCCGGTCTGTGGTATTTTGTTATGGCCGCCTGGGCTGACTAAGACATCCAGATCAAGGGAGGAATCCTCTTGCCGGAAGGAGCTGCAAAGCCACATCTTAAAGAGGCATGGATAAGGGAAAGGGTAGGGAAGGAGGAATTGAGGCCTTTTCAATCAGTCTAGCACCACTGACCTCACAGGATAAACTTTATCTGCCATTTTCCAGCCATGTGGCATTTGGTAAGTCCCCCAACTTCCCTAGGCCTCTATTTCTTCATCTGCCAAATGGGGATAAAAATAGTATCTACCTTATAGGATCATCATGAGAACTAAAAGAGACAAGGTGTGTGAAGTGATGGCCACACAGTAGGTGCTCGATTAATCTTTGCTCACCATCATCGCCACCCGCGTAGACCAGTAGCGTGGGGGTTGAATTTTGACCTGACTTTACGTTATGGCTCTGCCATTCGCCGCCTGTGTGACCTGGAGTGAGTCCCTTGGCTCTCTGCACCTCATTTCCTTATCTGTAAAATGGGGAAAATAACAGACTCTACCTCCAAATGCCTTGTAGGATTCGATAAAATAATTTCTACAAGAGGCTTAGCTCAGTGGCTGGCACAGCATTGAGTTTTTTGGAAATGGAAGCAGTTATGATTATAAACATCTGTAAAAAGGAATATTAATACCCATCTCAGAGAGCAGCTCTGAGGAACAACTAGGGTAATGGACCATGGAGGTGCCTTGGAAGGCAGAGAAAGCTTGCATTTATCAGTACGGTTTTAGTCGTATGAGACAGAAACGCAAACGCAGTTAGTTTAAGCAAAACAGGAGGTGTTCTTGGCTCTCATCACTGAAAATTCAGTGAGGAGGACAGGTGTAAGGCTGGCCCTCAGGATGTCAACCGCATCTAGACATTCCCTTGGTCTTCATCTGCCTCTCTCTTTATTGGTTACTTTCTTTTTTTGATTTCCACACGGTCATAGAAGCTCAAGATTTACCTCCATGGAGGAAAAGGGGCTGCCTTCGCCCAGCCCAAGAGCAGAAATCCCAGGGAATGGCTCTGATTGGCCAGGTGTAGGGCACATGCTCATCTTCCAACCAGTTACTGCAGTCAAAGAATGAGATAGTATGATTGGCAGCCCCATCAGAAGCACAGATTGAAAAGAGCAGGAAGAGACGCTGGAAAGGAAGGGAAGGTTGGGGAGGTGGGGTTGGTCTATTCTGGGTAGATAAAACCAAAAGGCCTGTTTTGGTTCTGCAAGATCCACTTGCCGCATTTGACAAATATCGATCCTTAAATCTCAGCAATGTCAAGGGACTCACTCAGGTCACAAAAAGGGAAAGTGAAAAACCAGGCTTTAAAACTTCACTCCCAACACAATGTGACGCTGTGTCTTCTGGAAGGGTCTCTTGTGCCTGGGCAGCCCTGCTCAGCACCTTGCCCAGCCTGGCCAGACTCCCCTGCATCTGGTCCCTGTCCATGCATCCCTGGCACGCTCGCGGAACGAGCTGTGGCACTCAGTTGCTCTCTCCCGGACCGGCTGCCACAGCCCAGCGCCGCTGGCCCGTTCAGCTGAGTCTTGGAGTTGCCCAACATCTCGGAAGCAATCGCCCACATATTTTACGTCCCAGCCAAGGCAGCCTGCCTTTGTCCAGCACCATTTGCTGTATATTCCAAGAGAAATCGGATCCATGTGCACCAAATTCCTCCACACTCATCTCACTCAGGCCAGGGTTTGGCACAAAAGGGCCGTGGGATGTGGAAAGCCTCCCCACCCCCACCCTTGGGATCAGAGCACAGCTGCCAATGCCCAGGCAACGACAAGCCTGTGGCGGAAAGTGCGGCTGGTGCCTTCAAAGCCTTGGCCCACGGGGTCAGGGCAGTACAAAGGCCTAGGAGAGAAACCTGACGTCTCAGTGCCCTGGCACAGGGGAAGGCTGGGGCACAGGCTCTCCCAGATGCTGGCTGGAAGCAGGAGGCATGGAGTCCAGAGCTTGGCACTGAGGAGTCAGGCCAGCCTGGCGTCCCATCCCCACTTAGCCATCCTTTAGCTTGGTGGCCATGGGCAAGCCTCAGTTTCCTCATCAGAAAAATCGAACTAAAAATGGTGATAATCCCAAGGGAAAGTGGTCTCATAATGACAATGAAATAGGGAATACAAAGGTAAATGTTAGTTGATACACTATTTATACCGTTACCACCATCACTACCACTACCATCATCATCACCATTATCACCACCATCACCATCACCATCACCCCTATCACCATCATCATCACCATCACCATCACCCCTATCACCATCATCATCACCATCATCATCACCATCACCATCACCATCATCATCACCATCACCATCACCATCATCACCATCACCATCACCATCATCATCACCATCACCATCACCATCATCAATCACCATCACCATCACCATCATCAATCACCATCACCACCATCACCATCACCCCTATCACCATCATCATCACCATCACCATCACCCCTATCACCATCATCATCACCATCACCATCACCCCTATCACCATCATCATCACCATCACCATCACCCCTATCACCATCATCATCACCATCATCATCAC
>CAUYPO010092977.1:0-28415 GCA_963574435.1 Cheirogaleus major
TCTCTCTCTCTCTCTCTCTCTCTCTCTCTCTCTCTCTCTCATTCTCTCTGTCCTTCTAAAGGGTAAAATGAACTTTTTACTTTTATATCTTAATTTCTGCATGAGAAATCTTTCTCCACCTGCACCATGAGCACCTACTAGCCTTTCCACCCTAACACTAACTACCTGCTCCCCTTCAGTCTCTTTCAAAGGTTCTTCCAATATATACCAGGTTCTCTCCTTAGACCTCCTCTCTTTATCTACACTCCTCCCTTTGGTGATTTCACAGTTTCATGGTTTAAAATACCACTTAGGTGCCAAGATTTATGTCTGCAGTTTGGATCTCTTCCCTGGATTCACATATCCAACTTTCTACTCCACAATTCTACTTGACTAAAATAGATGCATCAGATTTAACCTGCTTCAAACTGTAACAGAGGGAATGGCCTGGGGGAAAAAAATGGCAAAATTATTTTCTGTCTCTTTAAAACATTCTCCACTCCTTTTTGAGAACTAAAACCTGCATCCCTGCCATCCCAGGCCAGTGGTTGAGAGAGGAGGGTAAGTCTTTTGTTATTTGTGCCACAGGAGATGGGACAGATCCAAATCATCAAACAGTAGTTGAACAACAATTGGCAGAAGCTGAATGCCCTCCTTTTAAAAGCTCCCAATTTCTGCTTATTAGGATGATGGCATTTCCTTCTTCTTAAACCACCTCTCTTCTGATGTGGCCTCCACAACAAGTGCCAAGCTGAGTTGAGTTGAGTTTTCCCAGTAACAAAGCCTGCTTCACTCAGAGCCTTTCCCACTTCAGTTAATGACAACTCCATCCCTCAGCCAAAAACCTCTCTCACATCCCAGTTTACCATATTTACAATCTGACCGATTCTCAGTATGTCCACTGCTACCAACCTAGTCCAAGGCACTATCATGTCTTACCTGAAATTTTGCTACAGCCTTTGTCTTCCTACCTCCACTGCTAAAGATCTATGATGATGTTTCCTACTTCTCTCCAAAGTGCTTACAATGGTCCAGAAGTCTCCACCATCTGCTCTTCTTTCCATTTCTCTAATTTGAACTCCTCCTTCTCTCCCCCTAGCTCATTCCCCTCCCACCACACTGGCCACCAAGATCTGTTCCTGGCATATGCCAGGCATTAATCAGCTTCATGTCCTTTGTATTGGTTATTCTCCATTTAGAATAAATACTTTCTGTTTAGAAACAACTTCTTCCAGATATACAAATGACTCATTCACTCTCTTTCAAATCTTTACTCAAATGTCATCTTCTCAGTGAGGTCATTCAAAACTGTAGCTCCTTCCCCTAGCAAGTCTGATCACTCGACCTTTTTCTATTTTTTTCCATAGCATTAAGCTCACTAACATTCTATAGAATTTACTCATCAGCTATCATCCTCAACTACAATTTAAATTCCATGAGGTTATGTATTTCTATCTGTTTTATTCACTGATATACATCCCAACTCATAAAACAGTACATGGTGAGGGATATGAACTGAGTAAATATTTGTTGAATGAATAGTCTTAAAATCTAAGAATTTGTCAGGTATCAAAATTAGGAACGGTATTCCAGGAATAAAAAATAGTGTGTGTAAATGCATGAAAATTGAACATTAAGAAAATAGAAATGGTCCCTGATGCTGGAATGCCATTACCCTATTCTTCTGCTTCCCTTTATAGAAAAACTCCTTTAGAGTTGTTTATACTTGCTGTCTCCAAATCATCTCCCAGTCTCTCCTGATCCACTAAAAAGAAATTTTGCTCTCACCACTACTCACCACTGTGGAAACTGTTCAATAAGGTTACTAAATTACCATTTTGTTAAATCAAGTTCAGTGGTGTAAGCCCAGTTCTCCTTTTACTTGATCTGTGAGCAGCATTTAATGTCAGACCATTCCCTCTTTTTGAAACAGTTTCTTCACTTGGCTTCCAAAACAGCACATTCTTCTGGGTTTTCTCCTGCTTCACCTACCACTTCCTCTCAGGCTCTTTTGTTGGTTATAATTCATCTCTCTAACCTCTTACCTCTGGAGTGCCCCAGATCTCAGTCCTTGGACCTCATCTCTTTTCTGTTTATATATATGCATATACATACAAACACACACACACATATAGCTATATATATATTTCCTGGGGCTATCGCCCAGTGTCCTGGCTTTTAAATCTAAATGCTAGTGACTCTCAGATTTATATTCTGAATGCAGACATTTCTCTTGAACTTCAGAATTATTTATCCAACTGCGTACTCCTTATCTCCAACTTGGATGTCTACTATGCATCTCAAATTTAGCCTGTCCCCCACCCCAAACCTGCTCCACAATGTCCTCCCCATCTCACTTAATGTTACCTCCATCCTTCCAGTTGCTCAGGTCAGAAACTTCTCTTTCTTTCACAGCCCACATCTACTCTATCATCAATCATACTGGCCCAACTTTCACAACATATCCACATGGGACAATTACCACTATTTCGACTGCTACCACTCTGATCCAAGTTGCCATTCTCCCTCACGTACATTATTGCTATAGCTACCTAAACAGTGTTCTTGCTTCCATTTTCGAGCCCCCACCCCCATCTATTCTCAACCTAGCAATCAAATGAGCCTTTTAAAACTTAAGTAAATTCATGTTACTCCTGTGTGAAAAATCCTCCAGTGGCTTTCCACCTCACTCAGTCTTTACAATGGCCTACAAAGTACTATACAATTTGACACCTCTCCCTTTCCCAATTCCCTATCAGTGCACCTTTCTGACCTTTTCAATACTTTTCCTCTTGATTGCTAAGCTCCAGCCACATTAGCCACCTTGAGGTGCTCACAATGCACAACCTTTGTATCCCTTTTTTCGTTTGTTTCCATTCTTCCTTCAGATGACCACAGGGTTGCTCATTTTCTTCAAGTCTTTGTTCAAATGTCACTTTCTTAGTGAGCCTTCGCAGTCCAAACTACTTAAAATTGCACACCTGCCCCCATTTCCCCTGCCTGTTTTATTTTTCTCCATTAACTTAACAATGTCTAACATAAAATCAAATTATTTTCTTATTTATTTATTATCTGTTTTCTCCTACCAGTAATAAAATGTAAGTTCAACAGGGGCATGGATTTTTGTCAAGTTTGTTTCTGTATCTTAGTGCCTGTAACAGTGCCTATAGCATAGCAGCTGCTGCATAAACTTTTGTTGAAGAAGTGACTATGGATGAATAGAAGAACTTTCCAAGAGTGAAAATTACCCAGTCTTGGAATGGGTCTCCTTTGAAAGTGTTGAGCAGATGCTAGAAGATGTCAGACAAATAACAGAAAGATGGTTTTAGAAAAAATTGCTACAGTGGGGAAGAAATTGAACTAGGAACCTTTCAACATTAAGGCTCAAAGCTTCTTCTAAGTTTTGCCAAAACGAAATTCTAAAATCAAAGATCACTATCTATTCCACAGACAGTAGAACATAGGAACACACAGAAATTCCATGCAAATTGTTGCATCTCACACACCTAAAAGGGATGCTAACATAGAAACCTAGTCCATCTCCCAAAAAATCCAGTCAGGAATATCAAATTAGATCCCTCACCTAGAAAAATCATCGTCCCTACACTCTACCAAAATCCTACCTGTACATCAAGAAGACTTAAAGTTCTAAGTTCTCCCCCATTTTCCATCACCCCTTCGTCTTTAGCCAGTCTCTCTTCTAAACGGGCTATCCAAAGGAGAGGGCTTCGTCAAGAACTGCAGCAAGCAGTCCCGAACATTCATTCCCAGATATTTAATGAGCGCTCATAATGAGCTAGAAACTATTCTAGAAGCAGAGAGTAGAGCAGTCAAAAAGACAAAAATCCTTTCCCTGAAGGAACTGACCTAACCAGGGGATTGCCCAGCCGGGCGCTCAAATCGCCCAAAACAAGAGGCAGCAACTCCGCCAAACAAGCCCTCAGCGCCCGAGAAGGGCCTGCGGTCCGGGATCTGGGAGGGCGGAGGGCAGGCCGGAGACCGCGGCGGACAGCGTCGAGAGGTCCCGCTCAAGAAAGGTAGCGGTCCTTGCGGCCACACCTAATGTTACAGGTCACTGACTTACCACTCTCTGAACGTGGGGCACCACCACCCAGCTCCCGGAGCTCGGCGCAGAGCCGCCACCGCAGCTCGAGTTTAAACTCTGCAATCAGCCGTTAGCGGTTGGTACGTCAGCCAATCAGGGCCCGAAAAGGCGGCGCAAAGGAGCTTGGTTGTCAGGAAGTGGGAGGCGGAAGGGGCGGGACCCCGCGGCGGGGGCTGGAGGGGGCGTGGCTAGGTGAGCTAGGGGCGTCCCAGCCTGTGAGAAAGGGGCGCCCTTCGGCCTTGAGCAGGGGCGGTCGGCTGTCTCCTGAAGCCCTGAGGAAAAACAAAATGCGCCTTTGACAAAACAGCCGATATCAGTCAGATGTCTAAAAGGCTTAACGTCCACCTAAAGTCTTTAGACGGCTTATGTTTGTGACATTGCTGTGAGACTGCCCGCCCACATCTTATTGTTTCTTCTGTATCCTTGGTTGTATCCAGTTGTGAGGCCAGCACCTTTATTAAGTTTTCACTTAAAAGCTGTCCCCATTTTTCTTTTAACTCTATGAGGGAAAAACAGCAATGACATTTTGTTGAAAACCCTGGATTTCATTAATATTTGGGTCTTGTACTAATGGTTTTTTTTTTTTTTTTTTTGAGACAGAGTCTCACTCTGTTGCCCAGGCTAGAGTGCCTTGGCGTCAGCCTAGCTCACTGCAACCTCTAACTCCTGGGCTCCAGCGATCCTCCTGCCTCAGCCTCCCGAGTAGCTGGGACTACAGGCACATGCCACCATTCCTGGCTAATTTTTTCTATATATTTTTAGTTAGCCAATTAATTTCTTTCTATTTTTAGTAGAGACGGTCTTGCTCTTGCTCAGGTTGGTTTCAAACTCCTTACCTTGAGCCATCCTCCCGCCTTGGCCTCCCAGAGTGCTAGGATTACAGGCATGAGCCACTGCGCCCAGCCACTAATGGTCTTTTTTAGCTGAATATATTAGAATGGCATTTTCTGTTATGGATAACTACATTTTAAAAATGTTTTATTCACTTTATGTTCCATATCAATTCGCTTAGTTTTCTTTCACAAAAGACTTTCATAATTTATACAAAGAATTTGGAGAAACGATACAAAAGATAAAGTTCCTCTTTGTATGCCATTACACTGAAAATGAAAATAGCTTGTTAAATCAAGTTGTAATAATTGATTAAATAGTAATTCAGTCAACATTCTTATCAATTTTTTGTTCATTTGGGGAAATTTGAGAATCATAACTTTCCATTTTACTTTAGAGAATCTAGACAAATGATTCAAAACACATGCTTCTGAATTAAGACCTTTTATTCCAATATATTTCAAGATCAATCTCCAAACAGATCTGGTTACATGAATCTTGTGTAAAGAGAAAAGTATTTACTGATTGGCCAGGCTGCTAAAATTACAGAGTATAGTAAAATAAAAATTTCAATAATAGTGGTTTAGAATATAATATACTGTTATAGAAATTTCTGGTTACCTAGGAGTTAACTAGCATTATATCCTACACCTTGTTTACCCAGCCTGACACATTAAATGCTCAATGCATGTTATATGTTTCTTTAAATGATCCTTGTAATGGCTCTGCCATTTAATGGTTATTTAATCTTGGCCAAGCCACTTAATCTCTCTGGGCTTGTTTCCTCATTTGTAAAATGGAGGTTAATAACAACATCCAATTTATGATGGCTCTAATCAGCAGACCCTTTTGTTCCAACACAATAATATTGCTTTCTTCCCAACTGACTCATTTTGTAGCTACAACTTCAAAACCAAAACAAATAGGAAAGGGATACAGGAGAGTCAGAGGTAGGAGATGATAAAAAGTGTATCAAGGCATGAATACCAACACCTCTTTTTTTTAAAAAAAGTGCTGTCTTATCTCAGAGCAGTTGAGAGGATATAGCTGCTTTGTAAATTGTAATAACCTTCTGAAATGTAAATTCTTATCATATACAACCATAAACCTAAAAAGTATAATTAATTGGGCTGAATTTAATCTGATCTGAGCTGGCTGTTCAGTCATTTGCCTTTTGCCTCTTGGTATAATGGATAGATGCGGAAATCCTGGATTAGAAGTCTGGAGATATGGTTAATTGTGGCTCAGCTATTACCTGTGTGATTCTTTGTTGCAAGTTCCTTATCTATAAAACAAGCCAGTTAAATTAAATGAGTTCACAGTCCTATTGTGATACTCTCCAGCACAAGGCACTGATGCTTTCCCTCTGGTGCTTTCCCTCTGTTTTCCTTTATTCTTATACTCATTAATTGCCTAATTTTTTCTACCTAAGTGTAGATTTTGGTCAATTAAAATTTGTTTATCCTGACCCACAATCCCCCACACCAAAAAGGAAGAGGGAAGGAAAAAAATCCTCTTTAACATATCAGCATTACTAAAAGAAAAATCATCCAAGAAAAACAGTCCCTGAGCAGGAGCCAAGTAAAAGACACTGCAAATCAATAAGCCAATAAAACAAAGTAGAAATAGTGTACTTACGTTTTATTAAACCATCTGATCTGATCATCTGTACCAGGTTGAATTGCACTAAGAAAAATTAACCGAGGCTGATAGAAGCAGAAAAGGACATTGTGTGGTTTAAAGCATTTCTTGGTAGGATAGAGGTACAAGCTTGGAAAACAAGAGGGCCTTGGCATCAGACAACGACCTTACCACAGCCATGCTACAGAAACAGCCCTGTGAGGACACTGCTTATCTTACAGAGCCAACAGTGGCACTAGATGCTGCCCCTGGGACCAACACTCTGCTGCCTCTGGAAAAAGTGGGCATGTCTGTGCTGCAGTTCCCTCATCCCTGCAGCTGCGCATCACTAGCTCCTGTTGCTAGACCTGAGTTGGGTGTGTCTGACTGCTCAAGCCTGAATCATATGCTACAAGGAAGCTAGCTAGCTGCTCCCTAGCTGAAAGGGAGTCCTGAACAGCCTGAATCTGGCTTTCTTTTTTGACTTCTTAGTGAGAGGCAATCTCTGCCTGGGCCTCTTGAGAAACTGTGAGAAGTGGTTTGTTATCTCCCACTTCAGTTTTGAGGCATGGCATCCACCAAGCTAATTTCTTCATGTTGCCTGCTTGTCAACCTACTTTTTTCTTCCATATACATTTATCAAGAGTCCCTTTTGCTCCTGACCTTTCTTTGGGGGTAAAGATGGGTGAGGCAAATCCTCTTTCTTTAAGAGAGAAAGCAGACAGGCAAACTATCCATTTCCATACATTGTGATAAGTAGACCTTAACTGAGGTTTGCAAAAGATGCTATCAAAGTATTTAGGAAGCAAAAAGCAGCCTTTTTGAGGGAATGCAAACCTTCAGGGGAAGTCAAACCACAGTGGAACCTCGAAGGCCAAGTTGGGATTCGTTAGGCTGACAGCACACAACCTGTCCCAGGAAGTAGTTCAGAACTGCGGGGGCACAGGGAACATACGGTGAAATGGTAAGTGCAAAGGCTGACAGGTTAGACACAAGTCAGGTGATGGAAGGCTCTTGGGTGCCCAGCCATGAAGGCTTTACTTTGTGGACAGTGAGGGTAAGGGGAGCCCCTTAAACTCTGGAGAAGCTTAAGGAGAGGAGTGATAAGATCAGATTAACTCTAGAAAATCTGGGAGAGATGTTGGGGATGAATGGAAGGGGCCCATGAGACTTGAGGTGATTCAAGAATGTTCTGTGGCTTAAGCAAGAGAAGGGGCACTAAGCCTCCTCTTGTCTGACTTAGGCTTGTGTATGTATGTGTGGAAGGGAGGCTTGTCTGGAAGGAATAAAATAATCTGGGAACTTGGTCTACCACATGTCTGGCTGGATAACCTCCAGCAGTGGTTCTCAATGTGGCTCTTTCACCTACACTACTCTAGTGTAGAAGCTGAACAATACTGAGAGACTGGGGAGGAGTCTATTTCCCAACCTCCACCCTATGCCTCCACAGGGAAGTCCAAAAAACTTAAAATATTCCTTTACTCAGGATTTCTAATTCAGCCATAAAAAAAACAAACAACAACAAAAACGAACAGTGAACTCATACCTCCTATATTAACCTGGATTGAGCTAGAGACCATTCTTCTAAGTGAAGTATAATAAGAATGGAAAAACAAGCACCATATGTACTCACCATTAAAGGAGAACAAATCGATCAACACTTTTGTGCACATATGGAAATAATATTCAACGGAAATCAAGCAGGTGGGAGTGGGGAAGGGGATGGGTAAACTCACACCTAACAGGTATAATGGACACTGTCTGGGGGGTGGACACACTTATCACTTTAACTTAAATGGTACAAAAGCAATTTGTTTAACCAAAATGTTTGTACCCCTGTAATACTCTGCAATTAAAAAAAAAAGATTTCTAGTGATAAAATCTAAACTATACAAACAGGAGGCTTGGGGAGGGGGCTTGAAAAGATAGCTATGATGCTCACTAGCTTTACTAGCGGACTTACACTGCATGCACCACGCAGCAGTGCAGGGCCCCGAAGCCCACATCTCCAGATTCTCTCCATACGGACATTCCCTGGCTGCTGAAGAGGGTCTCAGAGATCTCTACACCCTTCCTCATTGTATACCCTTCTCCCTTCTACTCTCACACAAATGCAAAGTAGTAGCAGTTGTGTAAAATAATCAATTCTGATATTTGAGTTCCTTTAGGTAGGATATCTAGATGGAAATGTCCAACAGGTGCACAGAAATAGAAATATGGAGATGAAAAGAGATAACTGGATTTGGGAGTCAGTAGCGAACAGCAACAGGAATCCCAGGAGTTGATTAAGTTAGGAGGGAGAGTGTGTAGAAGTGCAAGGAGGGTGGAAGGTAGAACCCTGGTGAGCATCAGTGCGTGGAGGAAAGAGGAAAAGGCAGCCAGAGAGGCCATGAGAGGTAGGAGGACACACAGGCGTCATGGGGGACGAGGGAGGAGATAATGTCAAGGTAGGGATAGCCAACCTGGTCTTCTGAGGTAGAACAGCCCTGGGGGTTGAGAGTTACGGAATCATTTCTTGTGTAGCAGAGAGAATGCAAAGATGAGAGCAGAAGATGCTCTGAGGATCAAAAGAGAAGTGGCAGTGGCTACAGGGGATTTGCAGTTGGAGGGAGGGTTTGTATTCTTTTTATAGGCTTGGAGAGGGAGAGCAGCTGACCCAGGAAAGAGGTGAGTAGCAGTGGAGCACAGTTCTGCCAGCCAGAGGCTGGAACCAGGGCTAAGCTGTGGGCTCAAGGGTCACATTTTTCTTCTGAGGCAGGAAGAAGAAAGACTGGATGTTGTGGGCACAGAGTTTAAAAACCAAAGTGCTTTGTAAGTTTCAAATTCATACAAATGTAGGACTATTATCTATCACTTTAATTAAAACATTTGCTTCCTTGAAAAAGCCAACTCTTCAAGTATGTACTAACATTTGGGGAAAAACATATAACGCATGAAGAAAATAAAACAAAAAAGCCAACTCTACATTAAAAGAATTGATACTTTCATTTTAGCAAAAACTAAGGTCAGAGACATTATTTACGCATGAGCCAAAACTTCCTTATTGCCTATAAACAATTTCTGTAGCAGAATGAAAGAAAACAGTAATAGTCATGCGCCGCACAACAATATTGCAGTCAACAATGAGCCGAACATACAATGGTGGTCTGATAGATTATAGTTGAGCTAAAAATTTCCTATTGCTTAGTGACATGATACCCACTGTAACATCATAGCATAATCACTCCATTTTTATAAACTTAGTGTAGCCTAAATGTACAGTGTTTATAAAGTCTACAACAGTGTAATGTCCTAGGCCTTCTCATTTACTCACCACTCACTGACTCACCAAGACCAACTTCCGGTCCTGCAAGCTCCATTCATGGTACATGCCCTTTACATGGGCACCATTTTTTATCTTTTATACCGAATTTTACTGTACCTTTTCTACGTTTAGATACACAAATACTTACCATTGTGTTACAGTTGCCTACAGTATTCAGTACAGTAACATGCTGTGCAGGTTTGTAGCCTAGGAGCAACAGGCTACAGTACCATACATACAGCCTAGGTGTGTAGAAGACTATACCATTTAGGTTTGTGTAAGTGTACTCTAAGATGTTTGCACAATAATGAAATCCCCTTACAACGCATTTCTCAGAATGTGTCCCCATTGTTAAGTAAACATGACTGTATATCCATAAGGTCTGCTATGGATACTCAGATCTATATTGCTTATCTTACTTAGATGTGTATTTATTCTCCTTACCTTTTTTGCTACTGAATCTGTTTTGTACTGAAAGTGGCATGTTAAAGTTTTATTATTAGTGTGTTTCTATCAATGTTTCTTTGCATGTCCTATAGTTTTGCTTTATAAAGTTTGCTGCTGAGTTATTTGGTGAATAGAATTCGTAACTGTTACATATCCATTGTGAATTGTGGCATTACAACATGTCCTCATTTGTCTCATTTAAGGCATTTTGGTTCAAATTCCACTTTGATATCACGATCACAGCCTCTGCTCTTTTTTTTGTTTCCATTTGTCTAGTATACTTTTGCCGATCCCTTTAGATTTAGACTTTCTGAGTCATTTTGATTTAGTCATGTCTCTTATTTTCAGCATCTTGCTTTGTGAACAAAATTGGAAATCTTTTCCTTTTAATAGATAAGTTAAACCCATTCAAATTTACTAATGTGATGTGTATTTAGTGTCAATGTATTATTTTATATTAAAATTATTTTATATAATAATCTTAAATTATGTTGTATTTGCTCTGTTTCTTTCTGTACATTTTGCATTTTCTTTGCTCTTCTAACTTTTAAATTTCTTTTTGTATTTAGTAGAGCTTGCATTTTATTCTACTGGTTATCTCTGTACTATACTTTGTAAAAAGAAACTTAGTTTCTTGTTTCTCATTTAACCTTCTATTATCTAATTTGTTAATTTCAATATTATCCCTTAACCCTCATCCATTGCCTATATCACAATCAATGAGCTTTTTTATTTTCCTCTTTCTTTTCCCATTTTTAGTTGCATTGTTTCTACTTTGTCAGAACCTATTACACACAACATATAACATTATGTTTTGAGCTTTGTCCCCACCTTTGTTTATTTTTAGATCTACAATTATTAATATAGTGAATGATCATCATCTGTCCTTTTTGAGGAAGTTTCACCACTTGATTGAATGGAATCACCTTTTCAAAGATTCCTCAAGAAAGGCTCATGTATAAAAAATCCCTTGAATGTTTTCATGTTTAAAACTCATTTTCTTTTGCCTTGATATTTGAAGAACAGGTTGCCTTGGAAGTCCTTTACTCACCTTTTTTTCCTTGAGTTTTGTTTTTTGTTTTTTGAGACAGAGTTTTGCTTTGCCGCCTGCCTGGGCTAGAGTGTCCTGGCATCAGCCTAGCTCACAGGAACCTCAAACTCCTGGGCTCAAGCAATCCTCCTACCTCAGCTTCCTGAGTAGCTGGGACTACAGTCATGTGCCACCATGCCCAGCTAATTTTTTCTATTTTTAGTAGAGACAGGGTCTTGCTCTTGTTCTTGCTCAGGTTGGTTTCGAACTCCTAACCTCAAACTATCTTCCTGCCTCGGCCTACCAGAGTGCTAGAATTACAGGCGTGAGCCACCATGCCCTGCCTTCCTTGAGTTTTTAAAACTGCTTTCCATTGTTGCCTTGCTCCTGTGTTGTTTTAGAGCAGTCCTGTGTCAGTCTAATTCTCTTGTCCTTTCTTTATTTTTTTTTTTTTTTTGCCTGGAGCTCTTGGAGACTTTTTTGTTTATCTTTGAAGTCTAATAATTTTACTTGCCTATGTCTTGCAGTTGATACGGCTGGGTTAATTTTTCCATGTAATCGATGGGTCCTTTCAGTACAAAGATTTATGTCTTCTTTTATATCCTGAAAAATGTTTGGTTTATGGTCTTAAATATTAGTTCTGTTTGTTTGTTATTTTGTTTATATCCTTTAGGGATTACAATCATTTGCATGTTGTTTCTTCTTCACCTGTCTTCAATTTCAACTACTTCTCTCTGAGCCCAATTACTTTTAGTTTTGTATCTCCTTTTCATTATCTTGGTTATTGTCCTACCTTTTGCCAATGTCCTTATTGATTCTATTTTTCCTTGGAAACTTGCAATTTGTCCTAATTTTTATCTTTTTCTTATATTTTTTCTTGGATTAAATCCACTCTCTTTTTAATTCTTCTTGTTTTTTGTGCATTTCTATTTTATAATAGAAACATTATAAAACCAGACATTATAAAACCAGACATTTTATAATGTCTGGTTCATGGTGTTTTTTCATATCTCCAAATGCTTATTTGAGGATATTTACTTCACTTTGGGGTTTATTTCACAGTTTTCTTCTGCTTTGAGTTGTTCTACTTTTGGGGGGAGGGGAGAATTTTCATCAGCTAAAGTGGTTTTGTTTTTTGTTTTCTTCTTATAATAGTTTTGTATATATTTACTCTGTTTCCACGTGTGATAGTTCATTCATGTGTCAGCTTGACTGGATCATGGGATGCTCGGATATCTGGTTAAATATTATTCCTAGATGTGTCTGTGAGAGTATTTCTGGAAGAGATTTGTGTCTAAATCAGTAGACTAAGAGAGCAGGTTGACCTTCGCAATGTGGGTGGGCACCACACAATCCACTGAGGGCCTGCACAGAGCACAAAAGTAGAAGATGGGAAGATCAGCTGGCCCTCTGCCTGACTACTGAGCTGGCATAGCAATCTTCATCTGCCCTCGGGGCTCCTGGTTCTCAGGTCTTCAGATTCAGATTGGAATTTGTTCAGTTTGCTCTCCATCTCTCAGGCCTTAGAACTATGGTCTCCATCTTGCAGACAGCAGATCATGGGAATTCTCAGCCTTCATAATCATGTGAGCCAATGCCTTATATCTATATATCTATATCTATAATATATCTATATCTATATAATTGGTTCTGTTTCTCTGTAGAACCCTAATATATCACCTACTCATTTCAAAGATTTGATGGCTTATAAGATTCCAAGTTCAAGGGTGTCTTCTGCAGTGAAATACATTTCTTGATGGATGGTTCTTGCATGTGCACATGCATGCATGTGTAGCTAAAGTTTGCATATTTTCAAAGCTTTGAAACTTATTTGCCTTACTTGATCCTAACGTTTCTTTTTACTTCTTTTCCTCTTCACCAAGCTCTAAAGGATGCCTCTCCATTACTTTTTACCTTCTGTTACCTTGAGAAATAATGCTTCTCATAGACTGCTACCATGAATCATGTGCACTTTAACAAAATAAGTATAGTAAGTGCTTTTATCTACCAGGAATCTTTTCCAATATTTTAGCGTACAGGACGGACTTTCTCTTTGTTTGTGTGTGTGGTTACCTTAGATCAATCTTAGGCACATCAACAGCTCTCCTCTACTCTGGTCCATTAATTTTCTCCGGACTGCTGTTTATCTCTGAAAGTTTGTGGCAGGAGCTTGGGACACAGCTTGCTGAGATTTGGTATTTATTTTCTACTTACAGATACTTTGGGCATTCTCTTCAGTTAAGCAGACAGCATTGGTTTCATGTAGTTTTATTTGTTCTTTTTATTGTGTATTTCTGTGGTGTGGTTTTTGGAGAAAGAGTTGGGAGATTCAGATTTAGGCTGCTATGGCTGCCATTACCTAGGCTATTCAGAAATTCTCCTGCCAGTGTTATTTTGGTGGAATTGCATGCTCTACATCAGGCATTTTAAAAATAAAAATGTTCCAACTCATCTAGGTTTTGTGAACAAAGAAGCAACCACCAGCCCCTTCATTCTCCCATACCTTGTGCAGGATTTGAGGGAAGAATGTATTTATAGTTTGGGAATCTTTTCCTGGAAGATACTCACAAAGTTATTTGTTTGTCCCTAACCATGACAAGTGCTCATGTCTCCCACCTTCGGGAGAGCCAGAAGTGGAGGGCAGCCTTGAAGGCTAATCAAGTCTGTGAATTGGGCTCTGATTTACATTCTGCTTTCTCTCTCCCTTCCCTTCAAGCTCCCATGCATCAAAGCTGAGTTATTCTTTACTTCCAGGAGAGTTGCAGGAAGGACTAGTCTCCCAAGGGTTTTCCTGATGCTTCGGTTCCTTGTAAGCCTCTTGCCTTCCCTCAGTCCATCAAACAATTGGGAGCAGCCAGAGGGTGCAGTTACACCAATGCTATTGAGCTAAGTATCCGGCCTTGGATTAACAGAGTATTAGCACTTTTCTCTGTCTGTCTAGACCTCTGTTAACTGTAATCACCCCAGCAGTACCAATTCCTCAAGTTGTCCACTGTCACCTGGCCCCCATCCCCATATTGCTTGTATGTTCACTACTCCTAGCCAATTCCCCACTCTTCCCACTACTCCCAAACACCTCCACAGAGCCCTCTAAAATTCCCTTTTGTATGTTACCATCACCTTTTAAAAAACTTTTACTGAAACTTGTCTGTTCCTAGAGGTCTTTCTTCCTCTGTAGCCTTCTCAAGTGGGCACCACTTTTCCTTCTACTCCCCACATATACCAGAGCCAGGAGGTGGGGCTGGTGTCTTATTTTTTTTTCATTAGCACTTCCAAACAACTTTTCCTCCTCTATCTTTCTAAGCCCTTGGTAATTTTAACTTTACACACACTCACAGATGGAAAAACCTCTTCTCTCAATGTAGTTTTCTAGGACTCTTCCAATTATCAGTTATTGATGACATTGGCTTCTGTTTCATCATCTTTCTCTCTCCATCCACTCCATTCTTGTTGACTTTGTATTTATGGGGCTAACTCATCTTACAACCTGGTTTGCCATTTCTTTTATTTTATTTTTTTTGAGACAGAGTCTCACTCCATTGCCCAGGCTAGAGTGCCATGGCATCAGCCTAGCTCACAGCAACCTCAAACTCCTGGGCTCAAGTGATCCTCCTGCCTCAGCCTCCCGAGTAGCTGGGACTACAGAAATGTGTCACCATGCCCGGCTAATTTTTTCTATATATTTTAGTTGGCCAATTAATTTCTTTCTATTTTTAGTAGAGATAGGGTCTCGCTCTTGCTCAGGCTGGTTTTGAACTCCTGAGCTTGAGCAATCTGCCTGCCTCGACCTCCCAGAGTGCTAGGATTACAGGCGTGAGCCACCACGCCCAGCCTGCCATTTCTTTTAAACTTTTCACCTTCATTAACTTTTCTTCCACCCCATCTTAGCCCAGAACCTGGGCATTATAGTCACTGAATTACCTCTGAAATCCTGAATTCCTGTGTTATATTCTCTGACCAATGCCTTCAATCCTTCCAGCTCACTTACTCTAGTATACCTATTTGAATAATTCCTCAACCCCACTGAGATCTCAAATCCATTAACCTCACTATCTTTTCACTATGCATCACCACATTCATATATTGATTTCCCTCCTTACCCAGTGTAGAGTCCATGTTACAGTAATCAACCACTTATGGATATCTTCAACTCTCTTCCCCCTCTCTCCTTGTGTCATACTACTTGGCTCAATCCCAGCCCTGGCTGAGCCCAATTATCTACTTTCTCAGCACCTGCACTGAAGCTGTTGAATGCTGCTGGATAAAAGTCATCTAACTAGGATGACTGGTTTGTCATCTATGTTGTAATGATTGTAATCTTCAAATGGACACTCATCCCTTCTTGGTAAGCCTATCACATTTTTGTAGAAAGTTTGCTTTTCAATTCCCAAGATAAATAATTCATATTTCATACTCCTTCTTTAAATCTCTTCCACCACCCCCCGCCTTTACTCTCAGCCCCTGACCTTGCTTTAAACTAAATTGAGAATGTAGAAGCCATCTGATCAGAATTTCCTCATTTTCCCTCTGTGAAATCTACCAACTTACCTGGACTTAAATTTATCTTCTCTGTTTTATATTTCTGTTCTTGAAAACAAAAATTCCTCCACTTGTGTTCTGGCTCCAGTACTCCTTTCTTTTGTAAGTATTTCATTCCTTCAGTTGCTCCCTCCCCATCCTGCTTCAGCAATCCCTACCCATCTACTGCATCACTCCCTTCAGCATAACCTGTTCTAGTGACTCTCATCCTAAAACTCCTTCCCTTGACCCCTTATCCCATTTCAACTATTGCCTCACTTCTCTACTTCTCTTTATAATAAAGTCTTCTGTAAAGAGTTATATTTGGTCACCCATCTCCTGTTCATGCTCCAACCCACTTTTATCTTCATTTGCAGCCTCACCACAGCATCGAAACTGCACTGCTCTTGTCAAGGTCACCAGGAACTCCCACATTACCAAATCTAATGGACTTGTGATCTCTTGGTGGCATTTGACATCAATGACCCTTTGCTCTCTTGGTTCCTGTAATTCCATACACCCCTGGCTCCCCTCCTCCCTCCTGACTCTCCTTTCTAAGCCTGACTTCTAAGTGTTGGACTCAGTGCTTCATCCTGTGTCTTCTGATTTATCTGCCTTCTCCGTGGATGATTTCATTCAGTCCCATGGCTGTAAATACTTATGCCTTCCAAATTTACACCTTCAGCACAGAATGTCACTCCTGAGCACCAGATTTATTCAATTGCTATTTGATCTCTCTGCTTGGATGTCTGTTAAACATCTGAATCTTAGTAATAAAAAATATACCTTCTGATCTCTTTCCTCAAACCTATTCCTCTCTCATAATTCACTATTTCAGTAAATTCACCATCATTCTGTTGTTCAAGCCAACAGTTTAGAGGTAGTATTGCATTTCCCCTCTTCCCTTATTTCTCATGTTGTGGCACCCATGAAAATGCACCTCTCAGATCTACAGTTGCAGGGAGCACTGTTGACTGATGGCCCCAGCTGCTGTGCTCTGAAATCTATCACCAGGTTTTAGGCTGCATTTTCCACCATCTGCTCGTAGCCAGCAACTAAGTGAGTGCACAGGGAGACTAAGGCAGGCCCATTCCCGGGAGACACAGGACTCCTCTGATGGGGGACTTTGGCTTGCAGACTCCCCATTGGGTGTGCTGAAGCTTTCTCAGAACTGCAACATATGTACAACTCTTCCTACCCTTCCTTTCCTGTCCTCCACAGGGACTGAAACTGTGTAAAGTCTTTTCCAGTTCCCCTCAGGTGCCTGCTTATTGTTCCTTCATAGGTGTTCCCTCCAATAAATCTTTTGCATGTTTTTAAAATGATATTGTTGTCTGCTTCTCAGAAGACTCTAACACATCATATTTGATCCATCAGAAAATTTTATGTCATTTCTATCTCTTGTATCCATCTACTTCTTTTTATTGCCATCACCACTCAAGGAGAAACTATGACATTTCTCTCCTGGATTATTGCAGCAGTCACCTACTTCCATCTCACACCTCTCCAATCCATTATCACCACAGTAGTCAGAGTGATTTTTTTTTTTTTTATAGTAAATCAGTCGTGTCACTTTCCTGCTTAAAACCTCTTAACGGCTTCCCATATGCTTAAAGTAAAATTTAAACTCCTACCGCAGCCACATGATGCTTTCCAGTCTGGCTCCTGCCTCTCTCTTCAACCTCATCCAGTCTCACCTGTCCTGATGCTCACCAAGCTTCAGATACTAGTATCCTTTCCCTTCCTACAAATTGCCACGTCCTTTCCTGCCTCAGGGCCTTTCCACGCTCTCCCTTCTTCCTAACATATCCTTCCTCCATCTCTTCAGAAGGTGGCTCATTCTCACCCTTAGCTCTCAACTGAAATGTCCCCTCATCAGTGAGGACTCCTCCACTCAAGCTGTCATCTCCACCCAGCATCCTGACTCCTTCCTCCCAAGCAGTTATCACTATCTGTAACTAGTTTGCTTGGTGCCTGTTTCTCTCACTTGAACAGGGGTAAGCAAATGATGTCTCAGGGACCGCTATTTTTTTTTTTTACGGCCCATGATCTAAAATGTTTTTACATATTTAAGTGTTTGAAAACAGCCATTTTTTAAAGATTATTTCTTGACACATGGAAATTATGTGAAATCTGAATTCCAATGTCCATAAAAAAAAGCTGGAACACAGCAATGTTCATTTGTTTATGTTTTGTCTATGCCTGCTTTCATACTACAACCACAGAGTTGAGTAGTTGTGTATGGCCCACAAAGCCTAAAATATTTACAGAAAAAGTTTTCTGACTGCTGTAGTATTAATAGAATGTAAGGTCCAGGGATGCTTATTTTTTGTCTTGTTGGGTCCTCTGCTCTCAGTGCCTGCTCCATAGCTGGTGCTTGATAATTAC
Source organism: Cheirogaleus major (assembly GCA_963574435.1). Lineage (NCBI taxonomy): Eukaryota > Metazoa > Chordata > Mammalia > Primates > Cheirogaleidae > Cheirogaleus > Cheirogaleus major. Next base: position 18,223 of record CAUYPO010092977.1, read on the forward strand.
AGGTTGAACAAACCTTTCTTCTCTCCCAAGACTATTGACATCTGAGGGGGTAGGTGGGCTTACCTCTCATTGGCTTATTCCCTTCTAAGATCCAGTCAGAGAATTTGGAGCCAGATATTATTGACTCTGGGGAAGCACTTTGAAGACGGGACTGTGTTTTACGCATCTTGAGATAGCTAGCACAAGGTAGGATGCAGCTGGAAACCAAAACAACTCTTTCAGAGTTATCTTTAAGAGAAAATTAAGTAATGCATTCAAAGGCCTTAGCACAGGGTCAGGTGTGCAAAAGTGTGCAACAAATGTTTGCTCCCACCTCAATTTTCCTTGCTGTAATGGGACTTAAAAAGTAACCCTTTATAGGACTGTCATATAGACTGAATTAAACAAGAATGCTGCATGTGGAAAAGCTTTGGGAACTGCAGACTTTCCACATGGATATATCCAGCTGCAATATAGTTACGCTGGGCAACTCTATTTGGAAGGAGGGGCCCTGACCTGGGGATGAGAACATCTAACATCCTAATTCTTGTCATTATTTAGTGACGCTGGACAATCGCAACTTCTGTGGCCTGTTTCTTTTCTTCATCTGTAAAAGCAGCCTCTGAACCGACGACACCACCCCGGGGTCCGGCGCCGGCCCTCTCTGCGGGATCTTGCCTGGTTGTTCCTCCTCCCTGCCCCCAGCCAATCCCGAGGCGGCCCGGGGACTGGGCCAGTGCTGGGCGTGGCGCGGAGTGCCTGGGGCGTGGCCTCCCTTCCTCGGTCGCGCCGGCCGGCCGCACGGGGGCGCCGCTGGGGCCGGCCTGTGCCACGAGTTGCCCGGCAGCCGCGGAGCTGCTCACTTCCGCGTCGGCCCTGCGGCGTCCAGCGGCCGCGCTGAGGGCCGGGCGGGCCGCAGGTCAGTCGGGGGGGCCGCCGCCCTGCCCCGCCGGCGCGGAAGAGCGGGCGCCGGTGGGCCGCGCGCCCGGGAGGCGGCGGGGCGCCAGGAGGAAGGGTCCGGGCCGCGGTGATCCACTGGCACCCCGGGCTGCAGGCTCGGGCTCCAGGCCGATTCCGGGTCCCCGGGCCGCGGGAGACCTCAGCAGGGTTTTCCATCTCCTCAGCTCCTCCCCTTTCTTCCTGCTGGGGAAGAGGCGTGTGAGCCCCTTGAGCAGTGTCGCTCAGAGTGGGATTCGCGGGCGGATCCCGACCCCTCCTCAGAGTTTTTGAACCAGACTCTCGGTGCTGTGGCCTGGGTGTCTGCATTTTCCTGAGCGTCCTTGATGGTTTTGATGCAGGTGGTCATAGGACCGCACTTTGGGGGTCACTGCACCTGAGGGCCCAGCGCTTTCCTCATAACAGGGGGCCTGAGTGGGTGCATTTGAGGGTGGAGCCTGAGGAGTGCCACCACAGGTCTGGCCTTGGAACGGTGATGCCCCTCTGCCTTAGGAGAGACTGAGTGGGAAACGGGGAGGAGTAGCTCTTAAATCCTTGGAATGGGATGCTGCTGTGTTCCTGTAGCCTCCAAGTCTTCAGATGGGCTGATGCTTAGTGAAGGGCCTGGGTCAGGAGCCATAGTGGTGAAACAGGGCCGAAGGAGGCAGTGTGGGGTGAGCAGGAAGAACTTGGCGTTGTCCTGCTGATGTGGATTGGGGTTGGCTCCACCACCTGCTAGCAGGCAGCCCTAGTGTGATCGCTGTACAGATCACTCTATTTTTTACCCTAGTGTCGTCATCTGTCAACAGGGACAGTAATTCCTATCCAGTAGGGCTTTTGTGTGAATTAGGTAATGTCTGTCAAGTGTCTCTTACAGTGTCTGATACAGAGTGAGCATTCAGTAAATGGAATTATTAAGAGGTACACAGGCCCTACCTTCTGTGGCTTACAGATCAAAAAGTAGGGATTAAACAAGTGGGATAAAATGTGGACAGAAATACAAAGTATTTTGGTAGACTTGTGCAAGGAGTCTACCTGGGGTTGGGGATGGGGTACTTGGGAAGGTCATGCAAGAAGTGAGATTTTCCCATGGCATTGAAGGATAGATAGTACTATAGGGAGCTGGTAATTGGAGCTGTATGCCTCAGAGGTAGTTCTCTCACATGGATCTTTGGAGTGTGGCTCCCAGGACTTCTAGGCAGTGCAAGAAGTCACATTGATAAATGGTTTTGGAAGGCTGGCTCTCTGGTCCATAAATGGTTTCTGTCCACTGACTGTGTTCTATACACATGGTCTTCCCCAGATTCTAATGGTCTGCTTCTCCCATTTTATTGGAGACTGGCTAAATTGCAGTATCTACAAAAGGATCTTAGTTGATCACTGAATAAGAGTGAGTTGACACGGATGCCGTTGAGCCTTTTGGCAGTCATGTTAAACTTGCTGTGAAATGTGTAAATAACTGTGAAGTCTCAATATTGGGAGTACTTTTTTCATCACAGTATTGTTTCAAGTTCCATTGAAACGCCACAGTATCACCTGTGGTTCAGCAATCTCCAGAATGGATTAAGAAATCAAACCTCTAAAACTTCCCCAGAGCTTCAGCCATTTTAGAGTGAAGAAGCCAGATGATTTGGAGGTGTTATTTTTAGTTCTAGACCATCCTAGCTACTGGTACACATAGAATTCTAATCTCAGTTGATAAATTATATATTCTTTAATTGCCTAACTTAAGAATTACAATTATCATTATTAATAATTTCTGGTCTTTTGTTTCTTTAAATCTCCAGAGTCAATATTAAGTTCCTCAGTATACACCTAATGGTAAAATTTATATCATTATACATAATATTTATCATTTATTGAATACTTACTCTGAGCCAGAGGCTATTCTAAATGCTTTTTATATGTTCTGTTAATTATTCCTCTGATAGTCCTTTTGAGATAGGCACCATGGCTGCCTCCATTTTATGGATGAGGAAGCAAGAAGAGGAAGAGTACTGCCCAAGGTCCCAGAGCTAGTCAGTGAGGAAGCCCAGAAGTTCAACTCCATGTTGTCCCCTGCCCTTCTCTGCAGTCTGGATGGCTCTCTCAGACTGACCGTAGTTAAAAAGATACACGAATGCTGAATAGCATAAGCACGCCTCACCTTTGCTTGATATGTGACAGACCACGCCTTACCATGTTTAATTCTTTCAACAGTCATTTCAGCAGCTAGGATTGTGTTCGTTGTAGTTTATTACGTTTAGAAATCCTCTGAGGCAATGTTTTCCAACTTCTTAGCATATCTATTTATTTTTATTTATCAAATTCATATTGTATAAAATCCTTCAATTCCATATTTTCAGTACTGAGGAATTTATTTTAATCACATTATAATGTACTTATCTATTTCATGTGTTGTTGGAAATGTCAGGGACAATTGTCCTTTGTTCTTACAGAGGGGGACTGGGACCGCCATTATTTTGAAGTTTCTGAAAGTGTTGTTTGGCTAACATTCAGGTGTCTGGGGAAGCAATGGAAGGCCACAAGGCAGAAGAGGTGCTAGATATTCTTCGACTGAACGTGGGTGGCTGTATTTACACAGCCCGGCGTGAGTCCTTGTGCCGCTTTAAAGACTCTATGTTGGCGTCTATGTTCAGTGGTCGCTTTCCTCTAAAAACAGATGAGTCAGGTAAATGTCTAAAGTCTGGAAGCATGATCATGAATATTCATTAACATAGGAGTCCAGTTTAAATTCCTTTTGATTTTCCTAATTACAACAGAACATACTAGATTAGTATAATAATTACTGAGATGATTAGGACTGTATGGAGATTCATTACTACATGGAGAGATTAAATACCAATTTTGAATACCTGTGATACTGTTGCTAAAAGTTCACAAAGCAGGGAGAGTGCATAAAGGCAGTCATGACCTAATTATGGGGATTAACTATATTTTGAAAGTTGTTACTGTCATGTGGCTTCACAGGTGAAGGTATTGAGGCTGACTAAATAGACGAGCTTCTCTCTGTGTTCTTCAAGTTAGAAAATGTATTTCTCTGGACAAAGCAGCTGTCCGTATACCTGACAGAGCAGTTGTCATCAGTGTAGAATTAGTGTTATACTTGCTGCCTAGCCTGGCTGTGTAGTCTTATTGTGTGGGCTGACGTGCATGGCTGAGAAAATGTCAGTGCAGTGATACCATTAGTCCCTCAGTGGCAGAGAACCAAACACTGGTGTTTCAGAAGAAACTGTAAGTCATGTGGGTAGGATTCTGGGTCTGCTCTCTGCTTCAAGTGCTCTGGGACTCACTGAACCTACTGCTGGTTGTAAAGAAACTTCATCATCAACACAAGTGAGGCTTTTTGCACTATCTGTGAGCCCCAGAGCCCACTCTTGGTTTTGTGTTAGAAGCATTGGAGAGTCTTGAACATAGGGAGCTGTTCTGTTAATAACCCCATTGTTGGGACATTGCTTTGCCAGCTAAATGGCGATTGAAAGAATGGAAAAATCACCGATGGCTGGTGCCCAGGGCTTGATGTTACCTGGGCAGAAAGAAAGGTTTCTTGGGGAAAAGATAGTAAGCAGCGATTGAGTTTTCTTTTGCCTTCTTATTCCCTTTTCTAAGCTAATCAAGGAAGAAAAGGAATGATTGATTAACCCTATGTAGAAGGTTTTTTAAAAAATTCTCTAAGACATCTTTTATTATAGGGTAGTGCCAGCATAGTCTTTCTTCTTGTTTAAAGTTTAGGTTCTCACAGTATAAAGGAACTAACACAACAATTTCAAACATGGCATGCCTGCACATAGGAACCCCAGGCTTATGGTGTCACTGATTTGCAAACACTGGACCTAGTGATGAGCACCCCACATGCCCTCCTTAGTGAGCAATTCCTATGCCTGTCCTGGTCCAGCTGGGCTGAGGTTAGGGATAAGCTTCTGTTTCTACATGCAGTCTGTGGTCTTTGGCTTTTGCAGTGGCCATAGTGGGAATACAGTCATTGCATCTAAAGTTCCAAATGGATCTCAGAATATATTTTCCTACATGGTGGGTGAGAATATAAAGGTCCACCACTAACTCATACAATCTCTTTGTGCAAATTTGAAAAGCGTGCCCTTTTATCCAGGAAGATGCAGTTACATGCCAGGGTTCATGGCTTGGTGCACAGAGCACAGGCTTGATTTCAGCCTCACTCATCCCCTTGGCCTGGCACTGGTACACACAATACACCCACACTGCCACACATGGAGACCCTGGTGATACATGTTTGCATTCAGATTTATATGCATTGTTATAGAAATGCAGGTGGTTTTTCCACACAGCTCACTCAAACTCAGTTTGTGGATATCACCTATTTGTAAGCTGAGGATTGCTGGTATATCATATCTGCTGTTTGAATGAAGAACTAAAAGTCTGGCTTAGTTAGATTAATTGAACCTCTTTGAACACTAGATATTAACCTTCTTGTGAGAAAGAAGTATTTCTAATTATAGAGGTCCTCAGACCTAGTTTGAGTTGTTGAAATTTTATTGATCGTCATATGAATCTTTGCAATCATTTTTGAACTGAATGTTTTCTAGGAGCTTGTGTTATTGACCGTGATGGACATCTATTTAAATACCTTTTGGATTATCTTCATGGAGAAGTTCAGATTCCTACAGATGAGCAAACTCGTGTGGCCCTACAGGAAGAGGCCGATTACTTTGGCATCCCTTATCCGTACAGCCTGTCTGACCACTTGGCCAATGAAATGGAGACATATTCTTTAAGGTCAAATATAGAACTTAAAAAGGTCTTGGCATTTTCTTAAGTTTTAAAATATATATATTTATTATGCACAAAGCAGTATTATTTTGCATAGCTGTGTTGTCATATAAACCAGTTTTTGTAATTTTTGACGACATGTTTCTTAATTACTACTACTCATTTTTTTAAGGCCAAAATTCTAGGAAAGTATATTACATTGCCTTTCAAAGGTTTATTGAGTTTATATTCCTCATTAAAGTTTAACATTTTTTGATTTTTTTAAAAATAGAACTGTTCTGTTCCCCAAGTTCTTTTTAAATTAAGAGAAATATTATGCTATGTGAGGATACAGGGTATCATGTTGTTTACTAAAATGATTTTTTAAAAGAATGGCCTTGATAAATAACAAAATGTCTTACCTGATTTAGTGAATGTAGCAGTTTGTTACTAAATTAAAGCATCAGTTTGATTAATTCACTTTGAGATCAGTAAATTTTTTTAAAAGATGCTTTTATTTTAAATCACATTTGAAAGATTTATACATGACTTGAAAATCTTCATTATCTGTGTTTGTCTTAGTGAAAGTATTATATCTTCTATTAGCACCTTTGGGCATCTAAGAAAAATATTTTTGCTAGAGAACTCAGCACAGACTAAGAAATTAAAATTCAAGTGAGTGAATGACTAGGTGGATAAATGCCAAATGAGTTCAGACAGTATATATTGAGTTCATATATTCATATTGTTCAGTGTAAAAGAACAAGTTAATCTGGTTAATCCAAGATTGAAATTTGGAGTTAAAAATAAGGATCAGCCATGGGCTAGTAAGTAGAAGATAAAAGGAAGATTAAGTCAAATGGGAAATTTGGGGGAAAATATTCTAAAGAGAAAAGAAAAAGGTCTAACTTTTAATTATTATATGAAGATTATAAAATTAAAAGTGATGTTGGCAGGCTAAAAGAGGAGGAAATAAAATGGAATTTCCATGTGGAAAAGGATTCTCTAGATGAAAAGGTGTTGGAGTTTGGGTAGTACTTTTGTGATTATCTTACCCCCCAATTAATTTAACAAAATGAACGTTTGGTTTTTAAAGGCATAAAGACTAAGCTGAAATTTATAATCTTTTTATTTCCCTTATGACCAACTGAAATTATAGCTGTACATGAAGGTAATAGAGCGAATTCATTTTTATTTTACTCTGGAATTAAATTCAAATTTTATATATATTTTTGCTTCAGGCTTTAACAGACTTCTGTGATTCATATGGTTTAGTTTGCAATAAACCAACAGTTTGGGTTCTCCACTATCTTAACACATCTGGTGCAAGCTGTGAAAGTAGAATTATTGGTGTATATGCCACCAAAACTGATGGAACAGACGCTATTGATAAGCAGCTGGGAGGAAGAATTCACAGTAAAAGCATTTTTAAAAGGTATGTCCGCATTTAAATGTAAAAAGGAACAAAGTAAAATCTTGATCTCTCCTGAGAGTTTTTACTTCATGGAATATTGTGCTTGACTAGAAAAGACCCTCATCAATACCTCTCAGTAGACAGGGTAGTAGACAGTAGCTGTTGAGATAGGCCTGTTTCATGAGATTATAATTAAGACCATTTCACATACAGTGTATGTAAGCTACAGGCCATCTATATGATTTAGTACAGTGGTTCTCAACTGGGAGAGTGCATCGGAGTCCCCTGAGAGGCTTTAACAAAAACAAAAGGAAACCCACATGCCTGGTATCTTCTGTAGGCTATAAACACACTGGCCTAGAGGTCAGCAAGCTCATTGAGTGACCCAGAGCCAGCCTGCACCTTGGTGTCCTCTTCTGAGAAATGACATTCCCTGGTCCCTTTAGAATTCTTTGACTCGAACATGTTAAATTCTTGAGGGTTATTCTCTTAATATTTTCTCTATAATCTTATTATATTTACACTGGTCAATTCACTTAGCAAACTTTTTTTTAAAATTCTCTGGGAGACTGGATTGGGTTGCATATTAGTGACTAAAGCATGACCATGTAAGCTTGCTTTTTAGATGGTGAAGTATGTCATCAGTTTCTGAACTCCTTTTAGGCAGGGATGCTTCTATATAAGATGTGTAGGTCCCTGATATAATGCTAAAAAAGTTTTAGTCAAAGTTGAGTCTTTTCTAAATTTATTGTAGTTAGCTGATTTTTTAAGAAAAACTTGATTTTAAAGATGTGTTGATTTGTCTACATGGTCTATATTGTGGAATTAACAAATGCTTTACCACAATAAAGAGATCAAATGTAGGTTAGTATATGATACAATGTGTATATGTATATTAATGTATGTGCATGTATATGCGTAAGAGTCACAAAACAAGTCAATACCTACATATTTTTTTTCCTTAATTAACAAGCACTTACTGAGTGTCTATAAGTTATGTATATGTACACACATTCATACCTGGATAGTATATTTTCATTACTTTTTGCAATATTTCTAGAGAGGCGGGAAATAATGTTCAGTACATTTGGAGCTATTATTCAGTAGCAGAGTTGAAGAAAATGATGGATGCCTTTGATGCTTGGGAAGGAAAAGGTACAGTGCAATTCTTTCATTTCATGGAAGCAGGTGGACCCCTCTAATAAGACAAAGTAAGCTCAAATACTGCATTTTGTTTTTTTGAAAAAGTATTTTTGTAAGCATGTCAAGGTATTTGTCATCTCATGGTAACATTGAGGCAGTTTACTTACAAAGAGTTGCTAGATATTATTAGTAGTTTATAATTCAGTAACCTCAAATATGCTTCTGTTAGTTATGCTTATTGAGTTCAATTAAACAATTTAGTATCTATTATGCATTGTCTTAAAACTATTTTAAATTAAGCATAAAATATGTAATCAAGAAAAGGAAGAGAAAACAAAAATAATGCTGGGAAGATGTCTAAAGAGTCCTTATAAAACAATTAAAATAATCTTTAAATGCACACTTTGAAAATTGATCATTTTTATCAAGCTGCTTAGAGTTTATAATAATAATGCTGTTTAATATCCAGTGTGATAAGTGGTTTACATTCAGTATCTTTTAATCCTAACACAATCCTGTGTGCTATTTACCATTCCTATTTTATAGATGAGGAAACTGAGTGTGAGAAAGGCCATGCCACTTGCTTAAGTATCACAGAGGGTTAACTGTTCTATGCCTAAGTATTTTTTTTCTTAATTGACAAGCATGTATTACATGCCTATTAGGGGCAAAGTACTATAAGAAGTCCTAAAATTGGGCCCAAAGATAAATAAGATATACCCCATTCTCAGATGATCTTAAAAGCTAGTAAAGACAGACTGCCAGTCACATAAGAATGAGTAAAAGGAGAGGAAGCAGCTTTTAAAAGCTCTGTACTGACTGTTCTTCCTTCAGGCAGTGCTAGCACCAGCCCTATTTCCACTCCTTGATTTTGTCCCCTTCACTTTTCCTCCTTTTTCCTTTCTAATCATACTCCTCAAGCAGGCAGAATGATGTCTTTAAGCTTAACATTTTAGATTTCATTTACTTTGAGGCACTTATACTCAAGTTGAGGAACAAACCCTGTGGTGTTCTCTGTGTCTCTGTTCGTGCCTCTGGAGGCTTCGGGAGTTGCTTCTTCCTCCCCTGACTTAGAAAGCTGAAGCAGAAAACTGGGATTGCTAACTTTTTACAAAGCATGCAACTGATTTTAACTTTTTACAAAGCATCATTGTAATTTAATGAAGTTCTGGAAGGCCTGTGGAAATCCATAAGACAGGAAACAGAAGTGAAAAAACTGTTGGAAGGGAAAAGACAGTCTTGTTATTTGTAGACAATGTCTTCTTAGAAAACCCAAAAGAATAAACTAAAAGTATTTTATGTGCTAAGTTTAATAGACTAAACCAGCTAGATAGAATGTAAGTAGACACAGAGCAGCAGCTTACCTATGATAAATTAATTAGAAATTATAGGGGAAAATCCCATTCACAATAGCAATAAACAGAACATAAAATAACTGTGCTTCAGATTACCCAAGAAATGCTTGGGTCTTTTATGAAGAAAACTTCTAAAATGTATTTATTTGTCTGTCCATCTATCCATCCATCTATAAAAAAGACCTGAAGATAGTGGTGAGACATACTGTGACCCTGAATGGAAAATCTAAATATTGTAAAGATGTCAGTTCTTCTCAGATTAAATTATGGGTCTATCAGAATATTAGTGGATCTCTTTGGGAATGTTGAAGAAATGATTCTAAAATTCCTCCGAAAGAAAAAACGGGTAAAATAAGGAAGAACTTTTTGGGAAATAGAAGTAATTAGGGAGCCGGACACTGTGGCACACGCCTGTAATCCTAGCACTCTGGGAGGCTGAGGCGGGTGGATCACTCAAGGTGAGAAGTTCGAAACCAGCCTGAGCAAGAGCAAGAGGGAGACCCCATCTCTACTAAAAATAGAAAGAAATTAATTGACCAACTAAAAATATATAGAAAAAATTAGCCGGGCATGGTGGCACATGCCTGTAGTCCCAGCTACTCGGGAGGCTGAGGCAGAAGGATTGCTTGAGCCCAGGAGTT